>PVJO010003303.1:0-125778 GCA_004026905.1 Hystrix cristata | reverse complement strand
AACCTGTGTCAATGTCTATTAGTATGTATTGAATTGTTTATTTTTCCAATTTGCTCAATTACAAGCACTTAGTCACCTGGCTGTCGATTCCCTATTTTGCATTTTGGCTTATCAAAGTAGTCAAATAAGCACATATATTTAATAAGATTCAAGCACTAACTCTCATAGAGGACAGCCGCAGAAACCTTTTCACACACACACACATAGATACCACAGTTCGCAGATGTGTTCCCTCTATGATTGTTGATGAGATGGCGAAAAAGACCTTTGCTGGCAGACGGTCGAGTGGTTTCTGCTTGCAGACACTGAAGGCAGCCTTTGATTGTGTTCTGATGTTTTCATCAGCCTATTACTGCTTTGACTTGATGGCAGCCAAAACATATATTTGTGATCTCATTTTTCTCCAGCAGTTTTTTTCCACTCAATCAGACACGTACACAAATATCCACATGACGGAAGAATGCTTTTAACTGAAGCAGATCTCTTAGGAATAGTGTCATGCAAGAACCTTTTTGGAAGACTATACAGCTGTTTATGCCAAGTACTTTTTCCCTTAGTGAAACAACTCTGAAATTAATGGCAAAAAGAAAAGGTGTTCCACAAACAAATGTTCTCTGCCGAATGTCTCCACGGTGGTGCTAAAGACTGAAGGACGGTTTTGCTTTTTCTGGTAAAAGCCAGAAGTTCTTTACTTTGATTTGGTCGATGTGGGTGTGTGTTAATAAGAGGCAACTGTCCCTTTGAAGTAGCCTGAAGGAATATTTCTTACTCATGTCATGGAAGACAAAAATTGTCAAAACTACATCTTTTTCAGAAACAGAATTTAAATCATTCTATAACACTGGTTTACTTTGCTCCTAAAAGAATTAAATTATAGCCTAAATCTGGATGCTGTTATTACTGAAATCACTTCAGTAGTTCATTTTGGTTATGTTTGGTCTGCTTACAGAAACCATACATGAAAATAATCTTGTCTTTTATAGTAAGCCTCAATTTTGGACATTCCAAATAGTGTTATTCAGAGATCTTACACCATATTAGTACTTGGTACCAAAACTTGATCAAAACATCAATTTATTCTTTAAAATACATCAATGTTCAAAGGATTAAAAATTGCCATTATGAGGGAAATTTTTTAAATGTTTTAAATATAATCACTTCATAAGATAAAAACCTAGCTGGATAATTGTTTTTATTGATTTACTGAAGGTAATATAGTATATCACTCATAACTTTAATGACTTTTCAGCAACAAACAAAACTTTCAATGAGAGACTAAATTTCGGTTTTTACACAAGACCATCTTTAAGCCATTCCATATCATAGTCATGTGTTCTATTTCTCTAAATTTCAGAGAAATATTTTTCCTTCTTTATTCACCTCTCAAAAATAATTTGTTTCTGTGTTTTACTAACTTCTAAGGTAATTACCTAAAAACTTTTCAACACATAAATTAGTCTAATTTTTCTGTAGATGAACAAGTCCGGTGTCATTGAATATTGATTTCTAAAAAGAATTAAAATTCAATATTTGTGTTGTATAATGTGATCTCAAAGAAAGTTACTTTTAATTCAAAACAAAATGCGTTAAACAAATAGTATAAAAGAAAAAAACAAAATTAATGTCTACAAATACTTATCCATTTAGTATTCAGAATACATGATGAAAAAGTTCATTAGTTCATTTTACTAATCTGTACTTTGGAAGTAAAAGAAAAATAGCCTTAAATATATATGTATATGATATATATATGGTACACACGAATGATATTATATATATATATATGAGATACAAACAAATACTTGGCTTATTTAAAGTATTAAAAATATATATGAATGCTGTTTTAGTTTCATTGATGATTATATAAAACTGAAAATTAATTAAAAGCAATAAAATCAAATATGTATTTAACAAAGTGTATTTGTCATAATTGCAAAAGAATATGTAACTTTCAGTTTGTAAGATTGTTTGAATTATCTTTCTGAAGTGTCTATTTCATATGAATATACCAATGTCGATTTTGTTATTTTCTCTTGATTAGGAATTTACATCTTTGACCATTATTGAATTTCTAAAATATATTCAGTTTAATTATGTCAAAAATATTCTTCTAGATGCATGCAGTATAAACATGTATCTCATACATATATATTCTCTTCTATATTAATATATGAACAATATGATTTTGAATTGAATTTAATCTATGTTTAATTAACAGAATGGTTCTGTTAAAGATTTATTAGATTATGGCAAAATCTATGGGATTTATGACTTTTAAAAACATACATTTTCATTCCTTCTTTGAAGATAAAATAAACTTGTACATTACTATTATACAAAGGAGAATGTGATTGCCAATGTCAAGTTCTCTTGGAGATGGAAGTAGAGGAAGATATTTCTGCAAAGAACTAAGTAAATGAGATAGTTTTAGAGGCTGAACCTTAGAGTATTATTGGAATTTTCGTTAATAATTGGAGGAAAAATGAAGAAAAGAATATGCCATTGTCTCATGAAGGTTTCACAAAACTACAGCCAGAAAACTGTAAAATGCCTCTCAACAGCCGGGTGGGTAGAGTACAGGATATGGAGCTTTACACTTTCCTCCAACACCAACCTTTCTGTACTGGAGCCCCATTTCCTAACTTATCACTATACGTCTCTTTCATAAACATTCTAATTTTTCCACATCCCGCTAAAGATGATCATAAACTAGACATTAGGTGTCACACAATGCTTTCATCGGTTTCGGCTAGAGTTAGGCTATTTCCTTTCTTAGACCCAAGGTGCTACAATCAATTTGTTCTACTATGAATCTTATCCTCAACAAACTTTGTATTTTATCCGACCTTTTTATACTTGCTACTAAACTAGATATCATCAATTTTTCATTATTTTTCAAGGTAAATTTGAATTTTTTGCTGCTCGTTTTCAAGTTGCGTAATTTGATCCCCTATAGCAGCATCACTATCAAGGTATTCTAATTTTTAGATATGCTTGTACACATTTTAAAAAAGTTTGTGTTAGTGTCTTTAAAATAGTATTTAAAGACAATAATCAAATTTCTTGATATACAGAATACACACACAGTTCATTCAATCTCTCCATCAGCCTAAACTCAAATAATGACACATTTACTTGGTTTTATGAAGTGTTGTACATTCTGACTACTGATTTGTTTATTACAATGCACTTTTGGTATAATAATCCTCACATACAAATATTTAAATTCAAATTTAATTTCCAAGATTAATACTGTGAATTAAAAATCCTTGTCCATTTACTCCATGATATGTTAAATTGCATGAATACTTACAGTACCAAATATCAAAATACAAATGCAACAGGTGTGCTATTCTCTATGAAGATATCTTGGCCCCAGGGAAAACTGAAGTTCTAAAAAATATTTTTCACATGCATTTCTGGTGCTTTGAAATGGTTTTTATTCAATTATTTTTTGCTAGGTTAGCTCAGAAGTAAGAATAAAATTATTACCGACTCCTACTCCCTCCTTGTATGTTCTGTAATATCACACCACAAAAATTACCTCTTTCTCTTTCTCATTTTAAAGGCATCAAAAAGTATTCTCTCCATAAACCATTTCTTTCTTTCAAAAAGCAGCTCCTAATAGCAAAATGACATTTTAACACAGATTTTTTTCTTCTGTATTCAGAAAGCCATATGTGCATATTAGAGAACTTCTCTTAACACCTTTTAGTCAATGCAGTCAAAATTTAGCTGTGATTGTCTTCAGAAACCTAGACTTTCTAAAGGTAAAATCCTGAACTCTGATAATAAGATTCTTTTTCAGCTACTATGTGCAACTTGTTTAGAGCTGTGACCACAGTCTCACTTCTCTGACTCTTCCCATTATTGCAAAAATAGATACATGCACTCCATTAATCTCTGAAGCGATTGTGAAAAAACTAATAGAAATCTTACTTCTTAATGGATTTGAGAAATTTAGTGAAAAAATGCATTATTTCCTATATTTAATAATGAAGAAGAACATAACTTGTATAAACTATTAGTATTTAATCAGTTTAAATTATTTGTGCTTCTTTTTAAGTAGCTAATCAATTTTCCCTCTAAGCATCTGGGAGCATCAGTTTTCCAAGCTGATGTGTTTCCTCATTAGGTTAGAGTAAGAATTAGCAATTTACTTCTTGAAAAATTCTTAATCATTTTTCCAAATTCCTCTGAAAATTTAAATCATAGCATCATCTCTTTTCATATTTCACAAAAAATTAAAAAGCCTATGCATTGTGAAAATTTTATGAAAGAGTTAAAATGTAGCAAATACATACATAAACATTATTTCTTGTGGAAAACACTGTGGTTAAATTTTGTAGGATTAAACTTAACATTGTTCTAACACAATAGAGGGTTGAATCACTCTATATAAAATCAAATTTTAAGTAAAAATATTGAATAGTCTATTTCATTCACTTCATACAGTATGATGAACAACAAATAAAAACCACGATTTAGTCCATGATTTAATGCATTGTAACCCCTTCACATATTTTTAGCCTGAAATTCTTAATACACACTTCTTAACTGAATAATTTCATGAACATTTAAAAATTTTTATGATATCTACTTATTAAAATCAGTATATCCTAGTGGTAAATTTTGCTCTTTCTCCCAAGTTGGGAAAGCATGTACTATGTGCATTCTGTCATCATGTGGCGGCACCACGTGTCATCTTCTAAGTGACGATGCCAGTAACACTGTATGTTCTAACCATCTGGATGGTGCCATGTGGCCCATGTAGCAGTGCACACTTTTCCTTGGCAATTTCTAAACAGAAACTTACAAACTTTGAGAAGCAATTAGCATTCATTCAAGTCAAACTTACTGACACGTTGGTGGAAAGAGTTATGTGATGCTCTTTAGTGCTTGTCATCGCATAGTAATATGAAATAAATTAACAAATCATGATTGGAGCCTTATATTTAACACATAACATGTTAGAATTTGATGTTTAAAAACTTAATTTTTTCTGAGTAGATTTTTTATTTAAAATTTCTTAAGTTTTGTTTGGGACTAGCTAAATTTTAAGGATGCTATTAAAATAGTTTAGAACTATTAAATTTTTCAACATGTTTGACAGAAATGTTTATAACTAAATTATTAATGTTTTAAGCATGTATCATTACAGTCTTATTTTTATTTTAACATTCACATATATCATTTCTAGAAAAGATTTTATTGTATATTGAGAATAACTGTTGAAACAAAGCATGTTGACATGCACAGGAAAAGCAATATGCTGTGGAATCACTTGCTCCTAATAAGATGTCAGTACAGTAACAGCAAAATTCATTTTTCCGTGAAATATTTGAAATAAATATTTCATTTAAACATGGTTCTTGTCACAAAATAGAAACATTTTTAGGCAAATCATTTCATTAGTGTCTGTTAAAGTCAGTGGAAATGCTGTCTCCCCTGCAGTTCATGTATGCCTACTGATATGTAAATCATATACATTTGATTAAATGAAAGCCACTACCTGATATACCGGGGGAAACAGGATTATTGAATCAGAGAAAATAGTCCTATTTCAATTAAGTGGTTCGGATCTTGACTAAGGCCAAAAGGGCCAACACCCATTAAAGCAAGTTATCTGAATTTCAACAGAAAATTTAGAATTATGTCTCATAACTACTAAAGGGGTAAGATAAAAATGGTTAAAAACATAAAACATTGGATTAATGTAGGAAACAGAAAAGATGGAAAGATCTATATACAATGGACAATGAATCCGAAGTGATTCAAATGGAGCACAATCACCTTAACATAACTTGAGCTAGATGATTTGAAGTGAGGGTGAGTATCCATAAAATGAGTAGGAAAGAATTCACACACACACACACCCCACGTGTGCATATGCGCGCGCGCACACACACACACACACACACACACTCACACACACAGAGGCATGATATTCAGAAAGCCAAAGCAGATATTTACAGATGTAGTGAACACCTCAAGGATATTATGTAAAGCTGACCCCCTCCCTCTCTTACCTGCTTCTTGATGTTCTGTTAATTTTATATTTTCTTATTTCAACACAGTTGTATAACTATTCCAAGCACAACCAAACAGATCACTTTTATTGAAATGTGAAATATTTACATTAAGGTAGTTGACAGTATCTATGTGTGGCATACATTAAAATACATGAAGCTGTCTGCAGTGTGATAAACATATTTTATGCCAAATAGATGTCAAAAATGTAATGTTGATATTGTAACGTGTAATCTACCAATCATTTTTCACTTACCAGGGTAAGATAATTATGAATGACTCAGTAGATGTGAATATTTTAGACAAGCTTCAACAAACCTACACTTAGTCTAATTTCCATTTCAGTCTCTTTTTTCCCTTCAGTCTTTATAACTAGAAAAACAGTGTGGTTGCTGCTTAATAACCACATATTCATACTACTGCCCCAAATCACAGCCACATAGTGTGGAGTGTAAAATTAAACAGTAAAATGACATTTTATATTGTCATTCTAGGTAAAAAAATTATAATCTGAAATCATTAACATGAGTTTTAATTACATCGTACAATGGCTGTTTTCAAATCACCAAAGTTACACCATTGGTATTTGGCAGTTCATAGATACACATGCATTTTGTATGAACAGGGGAATCATGCACAAATGTATCCTAACTGATTATATATTATTTATTGACGCATGAGCGTTTTTCCAACATTCTCTGCCTTTGGCTCATGGAAAGTCAAGATAGAAAGAGGAAAAGTTGAGGATCATTTCCCTCTTTCCCTTTTCTTTTATGTCATTTCTTGCAGCATGAATAGTTGACTAATAGAAGAAAGGAACTGAGTAGCAAAGGACATGTCAGGGCCTATTTATTATTTGTATTTCTTACAGTATTATGGATTTCTTTGCATGATCTGATCCAAAAGGGAAGTGTGGTTCTAAAGGCTATTGTCATCACAGCTTACTCAGCCACACATGTGACAGACATCTTATAATTACTTTGAGTCTCAATGAATTCCCATGTATCCTGCATTTTCTGAGACACCATGAACTCTATACATGAATGAGACAACAGGATACATACATATATATAATACATATATATGTATGTATCATATTCTCCATTCACAAGAATGATCCATTGTCCTATCAGTCAGCAGTCTTCACTTATAGAACACAAGTTCAAAGATAAAATTATTCATGGTTTCTGCACAGCAACAGCAGAACATTAGAGCAAGGTGAGGGTCTTGCTGAGAGCAATACCTTCTGTGATGACACAGGCCTTGAAGCTGTCCTTAGTCAAATACTAAACACTTTCCTAAAGCCCTGTGTTATACTGTTTCTCTGACTTAGTTTGGAGCTTTCCCTTTGGAGAATGGGTATAAATCTATTGCTGCCCTGAGGATGTGGGTTGGGGATTTGATTGTAGATGTTTACAGAGTGCTTTTCATGAGATACTTATTTGTCACAGTGCATGACCTAATGTCCAAAGGCCCAACCCACAACCAGGTCAATCTCACAAACAAACAAACACCCTTATTTATATTGTTAGACAGCCTCGTGGTTCTGGTCTAATCTGTATTCTGGTCTAATCTGTATTCAAAATAAACCATAAGTTAACTCCTATTGCTGTCAACAGCATTAAGAGTTAGCTTATGGTTTATTTTGTTCATACAAGATACAATACAACAAAAAAAAATATGAAATAAGAGAAGAATTTCATTATTTGTATATCCCAGAGAGAAGACATCAGGTCTCAGGGCCAATTGAAAGGGGACAACAGTCCAGTTATGCAAACTCATCTCATATTCTCAGCAAGTAGATAATATGTTTTGTGTAGAACTATGTCTTTATTTGGCTCCCAGGTATTATTCAAATGGGGTTTCTAAGGAAAGTTTTAAGTGATTGGGTTTATGGAAAGCAGACAAGAGTCCTATGGAGTCGTTTTTTGCTTTAGAAGGGTAACAGTGTGCTCTGGGTCGGTCAGTCAAACAGGTTCTGTCTAGCTGCTCCTCAGAGGGGTGGCCGCCAGGCAGGGGTGATAAAAGGCAGACCTCTGGATTGACCACCCTGAACGACAGAGAGGAGGTAAAGAATTGTAAACTGTATCAATTGGCAGGGTGACTCTGCCTTACTTTAGGTCTGAGAAAGTAAAATCTGTATTTGACATATAGCCTATGCGTCAAAAAATTATGACTTCACTACATGACAACAGGCATGCACCTGCCCCCAATGTTGGGGCCTTTACAATGTATATGATGGTTGTCAACTAACATTTGAAGTCATAATAATTAAGCACACCTATATGGAAATTTTGATCACTACTCCTTGTAAGTCATTTTCATGAGCATTTCATAGATATTCTTTTTAAAGCATCTACATAATACATGTTTTTTGGCCCATTTTTTAAAAATTGAAATATCACTTTTCATCATTACATATTTTTAAAAACTAATATCCTCATACATTTTGAAGTGTTTTGTATACAAGTTGTTTTCTAAACTTTTCTGTGACTGACCAAAAACTACTTACATGTTAATCACCATTCATTAGTCACCTATGGCTGCAAGAGTGCCTTGTAACTACCGCCTCAATTTAATGGATTTCAACAAGTATTTTTATTTTCTCAAATTCTTATCTGTGTTGAGTGATCCTCAACTGGATTCAGATAAAAGAGACTCACACTGGCTCCTAGCTGCACAATTCCTAGCTAGCACCTCCTTGTTTTTCTCTGCTCACTTCATACCAGTGAATGGTGGCAGAGAAAAATGCTAAGCGTCACTGTACAAACACGTGACCATTTTTTTCACATTACATTCTCTAGCACTCATTAATAAAAATAAGATGTATTTTGCAGGTCAAAATCAGGTGGGTAACGCATAGGCACAAAGAGAAGTGGTAAGGAAGTGAATCTGAAAAATTAATCTAGTTTGTTACATGACAGTAATTACACACATGTCAGGCTATTTATTTACATGGAAAAGATGAAAAGCAGAAAGTAGACTGAGTCTCGCTCATAAGTTATTTTTTATTTTAAATGATTATGTTTTAAAAACTGCTAAAACACTATTCTATGTTAGGAAGACATCACATGATTTAAGTTAGTCTTGGTAATTTTTTCAAAGACTCTTTGTTGCTATGAGAAGAAGTAGTAAAACCAAAATCTAAAGTGAAATCAGAAAGGCAATGGGAAGCATTGGTCTTGTCTAACACCAATTATATGTGTGAAAAGACTAGTGAAAAGTATGAGTGGACTCAAATTTTTTTATGTTAATGTATAAAGAGATAATTATAGAAGTAGGTAAAACAGAAATCTATGCTATTTAAAAATAGTAGAGGCTTAGATGTGTAAATGTATTGTTTCTTTTAACACATAGTTTTCATGGTATTTCTTCAAAAGAAATTTGCTAAATAATGTTCACAGTAATTTTGTTAATGCTGAGGGGATTATTAAACCCCCTTTTATTCAATATTTTTCATTCCACTTTCCCTCGATGAAGAATATTGATCACATTTAAAATTCTATAATGGTATTGAACTAAATGCTGATGTTGGATCTTAAGTGCTCAAAAACAAAGGAGATTATGCTTGGATGTCTATAGAGTACTGTCAATATTTGTGCTTTTCTTTTTCTTTTTAAACATGCTCACTAAGGGCTGCAGTCTCTGGATTTATTCAATCAGATATTAGGTGGATTATGTAGTATGCCAATGTATTGAAACTTCTTCCCATTATGTATTTTGAAACATTATGTCCAAAGAGTCTAAGAGTAGAAAAATGATACGGGAAGAAGAAACTGGCTTGAATCGGTAATTCATGATAAACACAGGAAGAAATATTCACGGAATACATTTTCTTTGAGGATAAATTAAAAGTACAGAAATAAATGGTTACCTTCACACTACGTGTCTTAAAATTGATGGATGATGTATTCCATCATGAAAGGTATTAATTGAATAATCCTCCATTCAGATTTGATATGCTGAAAGAGCCAGCATCTTCCTCTCCGGATCACGCCTCTCCCCCCATGATGCTGGTACCTGCTCTGTCACCCCAGGGTGTGGTTGGTACACTGGAGACGGAGAAGGTATTTTCACCCAGAATCTCTGTCTTACCTAACACACACTCCTGCTCTGTACGCACTGAAAAATCCCAAGGCCGATTTCTTAGTATTTTTCTCTAGTATCCAGATATAGTTTGCAAAGATATGCATAGCAGATTATTGTTGAAGAGAAAAACATTTTAATGACCAGACCTTAAATTAAACTTTGAATAATCATCCCTAAATTATTTCAAGGCAGGAAAGATAAATATTTAGAAGTACACATCAGACAAGAAAACAAGCAATATCGAGTTATGTTTTAATAATGTGATTGCTGTTATGAATACTAGTTCTTGCAATATGGAAATACATGTTTTTCAGCTCAAAATACTGTCTTCCATTATGATAAATAAACTGTAGTGCATATTATTCTCCATATATAGGTTTCCTAAATTATTAAGCTAACTTATAATGATTAAAAACTTTTAATCATAAATTTAATCAGCATGTTTCATTTGAAATTTGAGTACAATTTTACATACATATAGCTATTATAGTTTATATATATGTATATATACACACATACATTTTTATGCATATATGCAAAGATTTTCCAAGCAAAAAGCAAAAGTTATTTTAAATGATTACTGACAGTTAAAACGTAAGACTCTTTTGTCACTTAAAAAATTTAAATCAGCAAGTTTTAAGTGAAAGCAGCCTTTGATATATCAAGGAAGAAACTTAAGGAAATATAAATTCATCTGAATAGAATAAGCTTTGGAAACTGCCAAAAATAAAACTCAATTGTTCTGTTAAACACAGAAATATATGTGTAAAAGAAATTTAAATGTTTAAAGTCAGCTAGGAGCCAAGCTAGCGTTCCTCAAGGATCAACTGAATGATGAATGTGCAGATTTCTATTTGCAACCACATACCAAATGCTGATGTATGTCAACAAACGAGTAAAACAGATGTTTTCCAAGTCGCCTACAGAACCAAGAACAGATGGCCAGGATGCTTTGTAGGAGAGAAAAAAAGCACCCGGGCTGTGATCTCACAGGGTGGATTCCACTGTCCAAACCTATTTTACAGTAGAACCAAAATTATTTTATAAAATTAAAAAAAAAGAAGAAGAAAGTTTAAAGCTGACAAAGCTGTGTAGCTGTGGCCAATTAGGAAAAAAAAAAACAAAAAACGAATAAACTGGCACACTATATAAAATCTACAGTGATAGAGGGATAAAAACACACTCAAGAGACCATATGTGAAATCAATACTAAAAATGCATAAAATTAAATAAATGATTATCCGTTGTTCTTCATTAAATACGTTTTGCAAAATACATCCTAATATTTAAAAAGCAATAATTACTCAAACTGTCTATTCTATATTTGACTCAAACTACGTGATATCCTAAAGCTAAATTATGCTTTATAAAAAGCAAAATCACAAACTTCGAATTATATCTTCTTTAAATATCCAAACGAAATGAAATTACATACATATGCATACACACATCACACACAAACACACACACACACAGAGTCATGGAAATACTTCTTTTTCTGAAACAAACCCAGTAACATAAAGTTTTAAAACATGATTATTCATTCTCAGTATTTTCATACATTAAAACATGAGTAATACAGGAATCAAAGAAAGGGACCTGTGTGTTTCCATCTATCTGTCCTCTTTATCTTTAATAGAACCATTTACTCTTGGTCGTGGGTTTTCCAGTCACCTTCTGTTCATGTGTCCACATTTCTGTACTCTGTGGTACTCTCCACTCTTGCTTCCTGTGAGACAATCTCTGTTTCTTATTGGTACAACTCCAGCTGGCTATAAATTCTTGGCAGGCTGTCTCCAAGCACTAGGATTTCTTTATTGGGAATTTTAAGATTAGAGAGATGCTCTCTGGCTAAATAACTTGGACATTATCCTCCTTCCTTCTGTAAAAACCCTACAAACAATAATTCCATAACTTTCCCCATGCAAAGACATAACTTTCCAGGGAATTGTCTGGCATGTTTATTTGTACAACGACCTGAAAACAACCTGAAAAGACATCTCACAGATTTCTCTATTGTCACATAACTAGTTATAGCCTTCTTTGGTGATTGAAATCTATCACACTAGTAAAGACAAGCAAGTTCCTATTGGGCTCCAAGGCTCTTTTTTCACAGATAACAACTAAACAGGCTGGAAAAATACAAGAAAATCATTAAACAGAATACACTAGAAACTAGTAAAAAGAAGAAAGAAAGCTTATGGAGAGAGCAGGGAAACTAGTTGGTGAGGGGTAGTACTGCCTGAATTTTTTCATTTAATTTCTATTTATATTGGTACATATTTGTAGTATAAAATGATTACATTCATCGTGGGGTGTTGGCACATGTACATAACACATCTTATTTCATTTCGTCTCCTTTTCCTCCCAACCTTCCCCACTCCCCCCATCTCCTGGTCCCCTTCCCATTTGAAAAAGCTCTATCTCCCTGTTTCTTATTATCTAGTTTTACTTTTGCCTCTTTATTTATAATTTTTGTTTCTCATATAAGAGAAACTATAGTTTATGTATCTGACTTATTTCACTGAACATTATGGTTTCAAGATGCATCTATTTTCCTACAAATCACTCAAAGTTACATTCTTTACAGCAGACTAGGATTTCATTATATGTAAGTATGACATAGGGGGTGGGGATTTAGCTGAGTAGTTACAGTGCTAGTCTGGAAAGGACAAAGCCCTGAGTTCAATCCCTGGCACAAAAAACAAACAAACAAAAAAAAACCCACATAAAGAATATGTGAATGAATTTTTCAAGGCTTTCACTTGAGAGTGGGATGAGCTTACAGCTCATGATGCACCCAAAACTGATAGGAAACCAAATGCCAAATGCCTAGAAAAACCACCTAAGTTGGAGCAGCCACAGGGACTGGGAATGTGCAGAGGAAATCTAAGAAAATCAGGAGGAGAGTAGCCCTGGGCGATTTCTGGCAGACTCCAGAGCCATGCACTCTAAGGGAAGCTAAAGATTTGATGAGGTAAATTGAGAAAATGTGAGTAAGAAGAAGGAAATAAATTCAGCTGCAAACAATGGTTAAGACTGGGAAATGTTTCTTAAAATGACACAAGTCCAGCTTTTTTAAATATATTGTCAGTGCATAAGCAATTTAGAAAGTGCACATGCTTACTTTCTCTTCTTCATATATGTATACAGTGCTCTTCATTATTAGACAATGAATTTTTTATGGAGTTGGTAAATGTGTATAGTGAGCTTGCAAGTGATTTATCATTCTTGCCCATAAATTGTAACTCATCTTTAGAATATGTCTGTACACTTAAACTCATAAAAATTTTAATTTCAATATGATATATATGTCTTTTGAGCAATTAAGGAAGATTTGTAATTGAAAAATAATATCTGCATAAAAGTTTGATATTATTTGGTATGCATTATATAAATGATTGCCTGTTAAAGACAGGGTGAAATAGAAGATATCAATGAAGAAGATAAGAAACAAGGAAGGGAGATTGGAAGGAAGACAAAGGAAAAGAGGGAGGAGGAAGGGAATTAAGGAGAGAAAAATACAGAATGTTGGTATGTGTGTATGTTTATATCATATTTTTAAGTCTATATTTCAGCAAAACTTTTTCTTCTTTGATTTTAGCTTATACCAGTTTAGCTACAGACAACAATATTGTATAAATGTTTAAATGTCATTTTTTAAATTTTTTATTAAATGTCATTTACATTTGCCTTTCCTAACATATTATAAAGGTGACACTAACAGTAGCAGATTCAGAGTAAACCAAGAAATGCCATTCAAACAGCAAGCCAGTTAATCATCATTTGTTTCTTTTGATTTAGCAATTAATTTGAATGGCCGAGAAAGCAATCAATTGTTTCTGTCAACCAGAATTGAGCCAAAAAAAAAGATTATATAGTCTTCTTACCCTCTGAAACATTTTAAATTTGGTTCCCTAAGGTTTTCAATGAGCTGCATACAAGGTAAGCTGAAGTTGAATACAATTTAGATGACAGCTGAAAGTGTAAGTTGTAAACAGCATGCTGCCTAAATAAATCAGTAACCTTATAATCAGGCACTACTTCCCCACTTCGAAGGCCAAATATCATTACTTCACAATTGGTATGATTTTCCTCTCCAGTAAAATTTACGATTCTTTCAAGTGTAGATTTGTAAGAGCACTTAGAAAGACAATGTTCAAGCTATTTTTCACTGTATAATCTTCTTGATTACAGGTTACCTTAAAGTCTTTCAGGCTCTTCATTTTGAGAGTTTTGGTGATTAAGAAGGTGTTGAAAACTTTTAAAATTTAATTTGTCAAGATAATGTATTGATGTTTTCTCACCATAAAATGCCCATTTTAATTTTCAAAATTTAACATAAAATTGCAATTTGCCACAGTCAAACTGAGTTTATCATGGTGTTTTTAACCTATTGATTTAAGTCATTCTCTCTCTAGTCATAGAACAAAGGTAGAAGGAAGGTAAAGAAAACGACAATTTCTCAGTCATATTTCTGGCATTTTTTTATATGTGATATTTCTATAATCGCACCCAAAGATATGTGTCATTACCTACTCCATCCACCATTGTGTATGCAGCAGAGAATAGGATTGAAAGTCATACCTATCCATTTTCCAAGCACTGACGTTTGGCCCATGCCAACCTACCAGCAAAGGAAGAGATGATACTCTAAGAATTTCTTGTTTTCCTGGTTTTTATTGAACTAAATTCTTTATTTATATGTTGAAAATATCATTTCACATCAATTTAGTACCCCAAAGTGAAATATGCAAAATGTGCTAAAGAAAACACAAAGAGATCAACCCAATGTCCCCATATAGATTTTACTATGTAATTACAAAAGCAAAACTTTTGTAACAGGAAATTAAATGAGTCATTCGTATGTTAACAGTATCTAAATGCACAAAGTATTCACTTGTCTTTCTATTCTAATATATAATTTGGCCCATTCTGAGTATAATTTTTGCTACAATTAATAGATAAATGATTAAAAACAGTGTGACAGTTCAGAATTCCTAAGAGGAATCTAAGTAAATCTAAGAAAAATCCTAAATAAATCAAAGGAAAAGCACAAGAAAATCATAGCTATAAAAGATGATTCATAGTCCAATATTTAGTTTCTTGAAAAGAAATATTTTGCTGGATTAAATTAGTGTAAAATTAAGAGCTTTAATGTTTGCAAAATATCATTTATTTCAAAAAAGTATTAGTAGCTGAACAAGATTTTAAATTAATTTCCAAGCTGCCCTTGAATTTCTAATTGAAGGTTAACTTACAGTGCCTTGTTTTTATCCACTCATCCGATCCAAGCCTGACCTTAAACCAGAAACAGTTGTGAGCACTGGAGAGGCAAGATGAAAGTAATCTGCTGTCAAGGAGAATAAAACTGGTGGGAAACAATGTAATTAGTAAAATATATAAAGAAACACCACAACCCGTGAAGATTTCCACAAAGTTACTGATGCAGCTCAGAAGAAAGCTGAAAGAATTTTTAATTTCCTGTGTTAAACAGCTCATAATTACGTCAAATTTTTCATATATTTTGTTTAATAGTGTTTTTATCTTCTTTCAGATGTCCTTGATGTTACCAGAGAAGTAGTAAAATTTAAGTACAAGAAATAAACATGAAATATAAGTATTATGAATTGTGTTGCATTAAGCATGGGTAGGTATCATAGTAATGTGGTGATTGTAACTCTTTTGTGAGGTATCTAGAAAGGAAATAAATGGGTATCATGGAATTTCCAGTTTGAGTATTTTAAGGACTGTGTATACTGATTTCCTGTAGTGATTGTACTAGTTTACAGTCCTACAACAATGTAAAAGTGTTCTTTTCTTCTCTTCACCTTTATCACAATTCCTAGTATTTGATTTCTTGAAGATAGCCATTCTTTCTGGAGTAAGATGGTATCTCAGCATTGTTTTAATTTGCATTTCTCTGATGGCCAGTGACGTTGAATATTTCTTCATGTATTTATTGGCCATTTGTACTTTTTCTTCTGAGAAGTGTCTATTCATTTTGGTTGTTCTTTTCTTGATTGGGTCTTTTATTTGGTGGGGTCCAATTTTGTGGGATTCTTCTATCAAAAGATAAATGGATTAAGTAAATGTATTTATATACAATGGAGTATTACTGTACCATAAAGAAAGATAAACCTTGACTCATTCTTAGGTAAATGGGTGCACCTTAATAATGTTAAGTGAAATAAATCAGAAACACAAGCTTAAGTATCTTTTATAGGAAAAACAAATATATATATATGAAGAACAAAATAAAAGATAGATAATAGGAAGTAAGAGGAGCAACAGATGGATGGACGGAATAGGGAAAGGTGGGAAGGGGAAGGGAAAAGAAGATATGTAGAAAAATAGAAATAGACCTTTTATAAATGGAAAGGGGACCAAGAGTTGGAAAGAGCAGGGAGGGATAAGAGGGGTAGAGAATGAAAGAAAAAAATTAAGAGATGTTATGTATAGGTACATTTACACAATAAATGTGATCATTATGTACTGCAAACATGTATTAATAAAATAAATAATTACACACGAAATTACACATAATCTTGGTTTGTATCTATCTAGTAAGGAGATACTTGGATTTTTTTAAAGTGTGTTTTTCAGTGTTTCTAACATAAATTCTGAACATATCTGGAGCCATTTAAGGCAAAATAAATTCTGTAGTATTTCAAGACTCAACATCTAATTAAATATCTATAGCAACACTGATGATTGACACTGTTAAATACCTGGTATGGGCCAATGTGTTAGGCACATAGGATCCTTATTACAAGAAAATGCACACACTCATTTGAATATATGTGATCACATAAACTAATATATCTGAACATTTCAGAACAATAATAAAATTTGCACATTATTATCTTTATCAGTTACCTTCCCCATTGCTGGAAACAATACCTGAAGACCACAAGTTAGAGGAGGAAAGGTTAACTTTGTTTACAGTTTCAGTGGGTGTCAGCCGACTCCAAGGCAGAACCACCATTGTGAAAGTGTGTGGGCAGCAAAGATGCTGAGTTCAGGGTGGCTGGGAAGCAAAGGAGAGATGAGCGCCAGAGTACAACGGGCAAGTGTGGTGTGGACATAGTACCCCATGCCCACACCTCCATGACCCACTCAGACACAACTAAAAATTTGCTTCGCCAAATCTCTGGAGTGAATGTCAAAGCCAATCTACTGGAAACTCCACTCTAACCACTGTGAACCCTTATTTCTTTAATTAAAATATCTGACTATGAAAATAAATTAGATAAACTCAGCAAGGCAATACAGTTCTCACATAGCCAAGTCGGGATTTGAAAGAGGTACAAGTTAAAACCACAATGAGATATTACTTTGTATCTATTAGTATGTCTATTATTAAAAACACAAAGTATAATAAATGCTGCAAGAAGATGTAGAGAAAAGAGAAAACTTGTATACTGCTGGTAGGAAAGCAAAGTAGTACTGCCATGATAGAAAATAATACAGAAGTTCCTAAGAAAAATTAAAAATAGAACTACCTTATGACTGACTGAACTGTCATACTTGTGGAAATATAACCAAAGAAAATGAATCATTGTGTCAAAAATAGGATTTCTACCCCCAACAATATGCGATCACACTGAACTCAATAAGAAATTATTTTCTATTACCATGTGAGACTTATATTAGGAATGCAAGTTTAGTTTATATGTGAAAGTAAATAAAGTAGTATACTATTTTAATACAATGAAGAAAAAGCATATAGATACAGGAAAAAACATTTGAAAAAAACATCCAATTCCAATTCATGATAAGAAATTAAAAATTATCAATAAAAGTTACTTTTAATTTCAAACAGCTTATGATGAGATGCTGAATATTTTCTCTATAAGATCAAGATAAGGACAAAAATCTTCTTTTTAGCCATTTTTGTACAACAATAAAATGGTAGTCATAGCCAGGGAAATTATGTAAACTAAAAAGGTAGTTTAGTGCATCAAAATTGACCAAAGGAAATACTTTGAATTTTAAGTAAACCTGGAGGTGAAACTGACAATAGTCTACTACAAATCATAAAGAGATGTGATCTTATAATGCAGGAGAAATTAAAAGCACAAAAACAATGAAAATCTTGAGACATATGAGATCTAAAATGAGGGAGACTACGTAAAGAAAAATATCATCAAAAACAAAGACTATGCACAAGCCCAGAAATCTCATTTATTTACAATAAATTCAGACATCAAAAATGAAAATGCTAAAATTAATAGAAGCAAAACAATAATGAAAGAATCACATGTAAAAAATCAATTCTTCAGTGGAAAGTAAAAATTAGTAAAAATATTTTATATATACACATCTGTCTTTTATTAAAAAATGTTATGGATTCAAAAAAATTCCCAAACTTTTTCCAAGCAGAAAAAAGTACAAATAATGAAACAAAAAATTCACCTTGGAAATACAGGTGTTTACAAAAAAAAAAATTTCACGATTCAAAAAAAGGATGGAGAGCCGGGGATTTAGTCAGTAGTTAGAGTGCATGCCTTGCAAGCATGAGGCCCTGAGTTCGATCCTAAGCACCAAAAAAAAAAAAGGATGGAATCTAGTAATATGTGACAAAAGTCATTTTCAGAATATCGGGAACTAGTGAAATTTCACTGAATAAAAGTTAAAGAAAAGTACATTCTTGTTAGGCTAGGAGCAAAAGAAGACAAAACAATGCAAAGAAAAGCAGAAAAAAGAATTATAGAGGATTCAGAATTTAATAAAAGAAAAGCAGAAAAAAAATGAGGCAAGTTTAAGCACAGTTATTATCACCAGCATTGCCAACAACACCCCAGATTGTATGAATAAAATGTCAAGTATAGAAGTAAAAATTTGCTGGACTTTTAACTGAAAAAGTTATATGAAAGATTTCTAATTGTATTTTAAATTTGGCAGTAACAATAAATAATATTAAAAGGTGTGTAGTAAATAAAATTCAGGAGCTATAAAATAACAGATAATCTCTAGTAGGAGAGTGTGATCTATGCTTTTGAATCACAGAGAAAAAAATATATTCTAGATATTATAGAAGAAAATGGGTAAAAGGGATTGAAGAAGCATGGCAGTTGGTTAAAAATTAAATATTAAAAATCTGAGAAAAATAACACCAGTATCATATAACTAATTATTAAAATATCATGGTTGTTTACCAAGGATAAGAGTAATCTTGATTTATAGAATTAAATAGTATCAAAATATTACTATGAGACAATAGTTATGATGAAGATTTGAAAATTGAACATATGTGAGTTTATGAATTTTCATGGTTTTCACATGTGTAGAAAGTTTTAAGGCACAGATACAAATTACGAATCTTGATATCCAAAGCCCAAGTTTGTAATAAAATATTTATCTAGTAACAATTAAACACAATATTAACAGTATTTACTTAAATGTGGTGCTACTGAAAATAAAGTATTATTTTTATCAGTTTTTAAGTTTTTGCAAGAAACATGTGACATAGAATCTCAAATACGTCACATACAAAATAATATATAATTCTAAGTAGGTTAGATAACGTTTATATGAATTACATATCCCATAAAATAAATATATAGTATCCCATAGAATTATTTAAATAATGTCTTGTCATTAACCCTTTAAAGGAAATGCTTAAAAGGAGATTTAGAGTCATCACTAGGAGGTATGCAGTCTTTGAGAAAGTGCTAGATTATCTCTACTAAGGAATAATCAGAGCAGAAAAACTTATAAGCATTCTCAGAAGACAAAGGATGGCTTCTCAATGGCACTAGGGACTTACTCAAAATCTCTGCCAACCAGAGACTGAAGATTAATAACTATGCTTGGAGTAAGCCCTAAAAATCAAGTCATAAAATATAATTTCATGCCTCCTTAGCATGCTGGAAAACTCTTTCCAAGCAAAGGATATATATTCTCAGGGATAATCATAGAGAAAAATCTGAGCTACTATTCCCTGTGTGAAAGTGGAAAAATAATTCCTTACACTGTCCTAGTTGCCTACTACAAACACTGGTAAAAGGGTAAAGGGTAAAAATCTAACTCACTAAGGAACTTTAAATGTAACTTTTGATCAATACTGGCTGACCTGAGGTAACTTTCAAGTAAGCAAGCTGAAAGATAAAAACCAGAAGAAAAAAAGAGACAGCAGAGGTTGCACAGTACTGGAAACAGATTTCAAATAATCGAATAACAGTGTCACCCCCAGGTCTGAAGGGTTGAGAGACTGAGATCCAGGGTAGCCATCTATTTCTACAGTGTTCACTCTTTAACAAAACCTGAAGACATGAAAAGAAACAGAAAGGTGGGGTTCATACACAGGAGAAAAATGAGGTAACAAGTTTATTGTTGAAGGACGCCTGATGTTAGATTTGGCTGCTTTAAAGTAGCTCATTTAAATATGATCAAAAATAGCTAAAATTGTGTCTAAAAATGTAAAGGAAGTATGATAACAAGGTCTAATGAAATAGAGGATAGCAAAAAAGATAAAATTATTTTCAAACACGAATGTGAGTTGAAAAACACAACAGGAAAGTTTAAAAGTAGATTTGGGATGCCAGAAAGTCAACACCTTGATGGGAGATGAAAAGTACACAAATCTCAAGAGCAGAGAAATAAAGGAACGAAAAATAATAAACAGATCCCCAAAGAAATTTGTGATATATCTAGCACACGTATATACACAATGAGAATAACAGATGGAGAAAGACAGAGAAAAATGCATTCAAAAAAGTAACCATTGACATTCTACCTATCTAAGAAGCAAGTATACAAAGAAAATGCTCAAGTACACTAGTTAATAGTTAATACAAATTGAAAGAACAATTGATATTATGTCATTCTATTAAAATGATTACAAATAAGTAGATGTGTTAGGAAATTTGAAAAAAATGAGATAATTAATTCCAACCTAAATAGAAAAAAAAAATAAAAGTCATGGCAAAGGTAAATGAGACATAACACATGAAATGAATAGAAAAATAACCTATGAAAACAGAAGGTAGTTAGTTCTTTGAAAATATCAATAAAATCAATAAACCTATTGCCGAGGATGTAGAGAGAACTGAACTCTTAGACACCAGTGAAGATGCGTGTAGTACAGTTTCTTTGGGAAAAAAAAAAAAGACATGCCTTCAAAAAATAAAAAGAAAGCTATCATATGATCTGTCTATCCAAATGTTGTGTATATAGCCAAAGGAAATTACATAAATACATATATAAAAAGCTACTGAGACACTTATATTTGCTTTAAGCACTATTTTTTTTTTACAATAGCTGACTTAGAGAATCAAGTAATGTATCATTACTTGAGAAAAAGTAAAGAAAATGTGATATGGTTATAAAATGAAATATTATTCAAACATAAAAAGGAATAAAATCCTGTCATTTTTGTCAATATGGGTGGAAATGGAGACCATTAACATTAAATTGAATAAGCCAGGTACAGAAAGACAAATACAAATATAACTTATTATTAATCACCTTTCTTATTGCTAAAATACAATACCTAACCCCCACGATTTAGGGGAGAAGAGATTTAACTCACAGTTTGGGGGATTCAGAACATCATCTTCTGATTCTAAGGCAGAAACATCATAGAGAAAGGGCATGATGGAACAAAGCTGCCTAATTCATAGCAGTCTGGAAGCAGACCAGGGAAATATCACTAAAGAGGAAAGCACAATGGAACAGACCTAGAACCCCAAACCAAGCCTCCATGACCCACCCAGAGACAGCCACGGCATGCTCGGTCAAGCCCCACTTGGCTGATCCCAGAATCAATCAACTCTCCACACTAACTGTGTAAGCTAAATAATTTGATTTCACAAAAATAGAAAGTAGGATATTGTCCACTAGAGATTAAGAATGGAAAGGAAAAGGAGAGATAAGGAAGGGGCACGAAAATATAGTTTGATCCTAAGTTAAATCATAAAACCAGTCTTAACAAGTTGGCAGTGTTTGAAATCATAACAGGTATGTTCTCTGATGACTACGGAATGAAATCAGAGATCAGTTCAATATCCTGCAATGGAATCAAATTAGAAATTGCAAAGAAATTTAAGAATAACCCAAATATATGGGAATTACACAACATATTTGTAAATTACTAAGGAGTTAACACAGAAATCACAAAGGACATTAAAATAAAGAAAAAAATCACAATATATCAAACTTACAGGATGCAACTCACGGTGCTAAAAGATAAGGTATAACTTCATGCCTGTATTTGTTTTTTTCTAATGAAACTTTATTTATTGACACAGGCATTTGGACTTATGTGCTTTTTATGGCTCACAAAATATTACTTTTATCTTGTCAATCCCTCTCAGCTTCCAGGTCACAGAGAAGACAGGATTTAGTCTACAGTTCACAGTGTACAGACTTCTGAAGTAAATATTAATGTTCCAACTTATTATCAGTTCACTATTTTGACAAAACCTGGAAAAAAAAGGATAATTACCATTTGTCTGCTATATAATCTTACACAGCTTAAAGTCTGAATTGTTACTACCATACTACTTTAAAAAAAATTTTGAATCTACAAGATTTTCTTGAAAATTCTACAAAAAAGAAGAAGAGGAAGATTATGCACTGCAATTTTTGGCAAACCACCGTTTCATTATACATTTGGACAAGTCTTAAGCTAATGGATTTAGAAGAAAAACAGAAAAGGTCAGAGAAGGAAAGTAAAAATAGTAAAAATGTTCAAAAAATACAGTATAATGACATTACTGAAACATAATTGAAATTGAAGTAACTCTGAATACTCTCTCACGTTTATGTATTTGTAGTTACTGTGTATACAGTGTACAAAACAGTTAATAACGTTTTCCTGTGATAGGGGAGTAGAAGAAAAGAAATGAAGTTCTAATTATTTACGTATTTTAACAATGTCTGTGTTTACTGAATAGTGAAAGTAATTCAAAGAATAAAAACTGGGAAAGTGAGGCAGGTCGACTCGAGATCAGCTCACATTAATGCAGCTCTGAGAGAAAAAGAGAAAGAACCGGCGTGCTGGACTCTCGAGTTCCAGGCAGGGCCGTGTGCAGTCCAAACTGCTAAGGCAGGAGCCACCGGAAACCGGCAGATCAATTTAGCTTGAGCTAGTGTCACTCCACCAGGATCTTCCAGCTATTTTCCCCACAGAAAACAGGGAAGCTCTTTAGGAAAAGTACACTTCTTTGCCATTGCATGAGGTAAGCAGGAAATAATGTCACCAGTCTACCTTTGCTTAACATTTTCCTGTGTAACTGAGTAGCCCTCATAGAGCTTCTAAATTCCTGTCCTGTGCCCCTAAAGTGATCCTTAAAGTCCTACATCTGAGTTAACTTCATGCAAAAACAAGATCTGCAATCCATAATGTAAACATTAACCTTAAAATATTTAAAAATATGGAGCAAAAAATTTTCAAAACATTGAGAAAAAATAGTAAAAATAACTGATGATGAGTATGATATATACACATATATGTATTCGAATATCAATAAAAATGACTCGAAAGATCAACAAAAGTGATAAAACTTTAGTTTAACAAGACAGTAAAGGAAAAAATAAGACTCGAATTTCTAAAATCAAGGATGAAAGTGGTGATAATGATAGAGGGAAAAATATAACTTTCAACTGGCTAGATGTCAGATATGCTGAGTTCCTGTTCCCCAAAATTGAAGAATATATTCTAAGGAACGAAGGAGGTTAAGAGTAGGAAAATTTATTGAGAGAGAGAGCGCTCCTGAGAGACAGAAGGGGAGGTGAGTTGCCAAAGAACCCACTTTTCAAAGGAAGTTTCATAGAGCAAAATCACAAGGTGGGTACAACATAGGTCAAAACTATGATCAATGAATAACATTACAGGTATAGCTGCCAGGTAATATTGATCTAATGGAGAAGCAGGTCATGTAGCAAATGGAAAGAACAAAGACACTCCAGGATGGGGTGGATTCTGGAGGTCCTAGTCGCCCACCTGGGTAACTGATGTCAGTCTAGATTTTATTGGATCAGATGAGTATAACCTTCAGTTCATCGCTTATCCCTCAGGCAGGGGTGGAGCTCTGCTCATTGCATCCTTATTTTGAGACCTGGCCTTCAGTGGATGCGCCTCCAGCCACAGTTGTAGTGACCTCTCATCTTTTGCAGTGACTCCCTCCAGGGCCCAGCCCTGTCTGACTGCCTGTAACATTTCTAACTAACCTAGCTGTCCACAATAATAACACGTACTGATTTAGAAAAGAAGTAAAAAGAACTACTTTAGACCTTGGATGACAAAAAAGTGTGCAAGTTTTTGAAGTGAAAATATGACTAGTAAAAGTAAACTATGAAAGTGATGAAAAAAGAAATACGGAATTTGAATATAACTATAGAAAGTGAAGCTATTAATAATTTAAAAACTTCCCGCAAAGGAAAGTCCTGAATTCAACCATCCATTTAAAAAATTAATAACAGTTCTTCAGAAACTCTTTCAAATAAAAGATGGGGCATATGTAAATATTTTCCAAGGTCAGTATTACATTGATACTAAACAAGGCAAAGACATAACAAGAAAAGAAAGTATAGGCTAAGGAATTCATAGAGTGGGAGAGTGAATAAAATTTTAATGTTCATACTTCACTGATGGACATATTAAGTGTTGATTACCTTTGAAAAAATGGCAGCTACTCAAAAAATTAAACACAGTGCTTCCCGATACCCCGCAATTCCATTCCTAGGGGTATGTATCCTAAAGGAAAATGAAACATGTGTATACAAAATCATGTTCACAAATGTTCATGCAACATTATTTATAATTCCCAGACACTAGATACAACACAAATATCTTTTAACTAAAGACTAAACTGTAGCATATCGATACAATGGGATATTATTTAACGTTAAAAATAATGAAGTGTGGTACATCTATGAGCCTTGAAGTCATCATGCTAAAAAAAGCCAGTTTCAAAGACCATGCAGCATATGATTTCATTTATATGAAGATGATAGATTTCATTTATATGAATAATAAAATTTCATTGTATACAAACATGATAGGAAGAAACACATTTATCTAGTTTTGTAAGGGGCGTGAAGGATGGTTGCTGGTGGGTAGATTATGGGATGGGGTCAGTGCTGAAAATGTTCTAAACATATTGTGGTGAAGATTGCCTGAGTTTTCCTGGAATATATTAAAGCCATTGAATTCTACACTCTAAAGAGTTGAATTTATATCTCAATATAGATGACAAAAGTTATATGTAATTACATTATTATTAAACTTTTATACTCCCATTAAATATCTGAATATAATTAATAGAGATTATGCCCAACACCACTTGTTAAGTAATATACATACATTAAGCTATTTAAAATGACTTCATAAATATTGCATTACTATTTCTTTCTGATCCTTTTTTATTCTTGTAGAATTCAGTGTGTATAAGTCACAAAAATAAATCACAAGGATAGCTTAATACTTGGTCATATCTATCTTTGCTTGAAACTTGGAATTTAGAAAAATAGCATTAGATTTTTATGTTTTGACATTTTGAACAATTTATTAGAAAGTACGTGTAATACTAATTCAATACTAATGTAATTTTAAAAGTAATAAAGATGCAAATGTCTAATATGAAATTCTTAGAGAAGAATATTCAAAACTCACCTCACTACTTGTTGAATTTAACGTCACTCTGAACTATCAAACCTTTCAAAGAAGTAAATGAATTGTCTTATATACGTCCATGGTTCTTCAAAAGTTATAACGATAGAATTGGAAAACAAGATTTCAACTAACATTCCTTTTATTTTCATACTTCTCCTTCCTTAGGAATTTAATAAGATAAAATGGTAAGGAGGACAGTATTGGGACAAGTCAGTCTGACAGTATCCCAGACAGTTGGGCTTTTCATACCCAGACCGATTTATTCACGTGTTCTTTGAGAGCTTTTATCATCTCTAATAATTTCTAGTGATAGTTTGGTTTTTATAGGTTTTCTTCATTTTTTAAGCTTTTATGAATTTTATAGGTTTTAAAAATAACTAGATTAAGTTTATACACACATACTCTCAACTATTGGTTTATTTTGTTCACACATAATAGTGATAGAAAAATGATTTTAAATTATCCTGTCTTTTGATTTTATTATAAAAATCTGTACAGTATTATCTCCCAGTTCTTCAATGAAAAATGCCCAATTCTAACACACTGTGGCTCAAGATCAAAGGCCGTGCTAAATGGCAAACTGCACTTTGATTTATCTGAATCTTTCTCTTCAAAAAAGAAAGGTAGGGCTGGGGATTTAGCTCAGTGGTTACAGTGCTTGCCTTGCAAGCACAAGGTCCCGTGTTTGATCCCCGGCACCAAAAAAAAAAAAAAGAGAGAGAGAGAGAAAGGTAAAGCCAGAAAAGAGAGAGGACACACAACAGGAGTGAAACAAAGTGTGGGACAGACACACTGAGACAGAGACATCCAGAGAGAGTTGGCAGAGGAGGAAAAAAAAAATCAGATAATTGCAGTGATCACAACAATGAATTGCTTTCAACATGAATTTAAATAACTGTATGAAGACTCATGCTATTAGCCTTTGTTTAACTGACCGTGTTCTGCTGAAGTTAGCAATACAGTCCAGATTTATATTTTATCCCTCAAGAAGAAATAGAAATAAGTTATAGAGACTTGAGAGATTAAGAAGAAAGTTGAGTTAAAACTAAGAGCTGAGGAAGAGCAAGACATAAATAATAACTTTAGTTTTTATATATTGAGTGTACTTAGATGATAAAAAATCTGTAGCACAATCTAGAAAATGCAGTAACAACATATACAAGAAAATGACTCCTCTTCAGAAAAGGAAAATGAGATAGAGCACTTGCATGAGTTATGTATCATCACAAGATGGTACAGTGATTCAAAAAAGACCTAATCCTAGATCCCCTTAGCATCAAACAACATGTTTCTTTTCAAAATATATTTTTAGAGGAAAAAAATTCATTCCTGATATGGTAAATTTCATAATATTCCAAGTTGTTGGTGACATTGTAGTTTTGCCTTTATTTCTGAGAATATTTTGTTTTTGCTTCTATGTATGTTCCTGATTGAATTACTTTTTATTACATTTCCCCATTCCTTGAAAACCGCTGCTAGATTTGAAATATAACTTTTATTATTTTTAATAACACCCCATACTGTGGTCATAAATATTTCCTTTAAAAGTGTGCTACATTATTTTTACTCTAGTTTCATGGAATTTTTAAAGAAAAACGTCATCAATTGATGTTTTGGTTTTGGTTTTGTTACAGTTGTTTTAAATAATTAATTAGTATTTTGGCTGTTTATGTTATGGACAGGATTCACGTACATCTTCTATTAGTCTAGCAAAGAAATATTTTGCCACCACATCCATGACTCCCTGCTCCTCCCCTGCCACCTCTGCTCCCGGGCCCTTCTTCCATCTCGTCTTCCTCCTCCTCCTTTTTCTTCTTCACAAAGTACTGTTTGCTATATCATTAAACATTTTGTTCTCTTTTATTTGCAAGGCATCTCTGTATCTCCCTCTTTATCATTTTCTATTTATCTTGTCCCTAACATATATTATTCTCATCTTCTGCCAAGTAGTGATGCTGTTTATAGACTGTCTCATATTTTAAAATAACTTTCCTGTAAGATGTGTTTATAATATCTACTGGAATTTCATTCCTATATTTTCTGAGGAATGCGGGGGAGTCTTTCTTTTTTGAGGACTTTCTAGTTCAGCTAGTCCTCTCTGTTGTCCCTTTTCTACCTTCCAGACACTATTGAGAATATTTACAAGTGCTTTTTTTCTAAATATCTAAAACCAATATTCCAGAAATTCATAGTTGTTGGCTTCATCATTTTCCCCACAGATGCTTCTTTTTGTGTTTATATTATGAAAAGTGCTAGTATTTTTGTTCTTGTTACTGTTGATTTAAAAAACAATATTTTATATTGGTGATTCAGATTATCAATATTATAGAACTATTTTTATTACAAGGTTGATACCGACCTATTGTTATGCATTGGAACTAGTTTTCATAATAACTAACTCAGATTAATTTATTCAGCAATGTTTTAAGATACACAGACTGAAACAGTTTTAAAGAGATAAGCAATGAAAATGAAACTATGTCATATGAAGACCACCATGTAACTGAAGAATTCATTCTGGTCTTACATCTTTTCCAAAAGAGATAATCATTTATTTTATTTATAAAATCCATTTTTAAAATAAACCTGACTTCTAAGTACTGATTCTTGTCCAGCATTATTATGTTAATATGGTCCCCAGAACCATGGCATAGTGGGGTTGACCACTTGATTTTCTTTCAGCATTATCCCTTTATTTTTTTTAACCGAGAAGAATTATTGGTACATCTTAGGTATACATAACGACTGCATTCATTATAGTTAATTTGTACATTTCATTTTAGAAAAATGCTACATTTTTGGAAAATCAAACATAAATGCTATTGCCTTATGTAAATACACAAATGCAGCCATGTAAATCTCATTTGCAGAGTTAAAAGAACTTTTGAAATTCTGTTCACTACTGACTTGCAATACATGAGTACACAGGTAAGAAAAATTTTCCCCAGTTTAGAAATGACAGAATAGGGGTCTATCTTTGCTAGTAGAAAGATATTTGTCGTGGAAATTGTGAAAAGCATGTTTCTTTTGTGCCTTGCTCTGAAATGTTCTGCTATGTTATCTTACTAAAATATTAGATTAAAGATTTGCTGAAAATTCCTAATGAGATTTGAGATGACTGTGTGTATATCAGCAGGATAGCTTTAAACTTATGCAAATGTCACTGGTCATTTATATGTGCCAAGATATTCAACAAAAGAAAAACACGGTACTTCTGAAGATTCAACATGACAAAAGGCTACAATTTTGCAATGTATTTATTTATGATAGTTTTATTTTAATGAAAGATGTAGATTACTTGTTTCCAAGCTTACATATACAGCAATTTGTTTTAGACATTACTCATTAAAAAGGAAGGTCATGTCATTAAAATATGGCAAGATAAAATCATCATTATGAAAGTCCTTTATCATAATTCTTAGCTTCATGCTGAGGATTTATAAATTTCTCAAGAAATCAATTACATCTGTATCTTCTAGAACTCGTCCTTTATTAGAAAAATTCCTAATTATTCCTAGCCAAAACTGAACATTTCAATAGATAGTAGAATAAAATCAGGTCACAGATATACAATGTATCTTGAAATTTTCTTCAACTATAGATATTATGTAATTTAAACATAAATTTGCAAAGTTACTATGTTAATGTATCATGAATCAACTGTTGGGAAAAAATCACGCAGAGGTCTTGTGGTAAGAAAGAAAACAGAACTAAAAAAAATTAAATCTGTGGCAATTCACATTGCTGTGAATTCTTTGACACACAGACTATTAGGGAACTGTTGTCTCCTCTTACTAAAAAAATAAAAAAAGTTTTGTAACTACTTTGGTCAATTTCCTTTAGGTAAAAGAAGAGAAAAATTTGAAAGGCAGGCTCTATGCTTAGAAAAAATTTTTAAGATGGTATATCCCATTTTATGTGCTCTTATCACAATAAAACAAAGTAAAACAAAAACACAGAAAACCTTGTCAGGACACTCACTGTAAGGCCTTCTAACTGCTCTATGGTTCTGAGCTGTTGTCTTCCCCACTTTTGTGTATTTTCCAGTCCCTGATAATTCTTGGGTTTTGGAACTTAGTTCTCGATTCACTCTTCTATAGCTTTCTTTGTTGTGCATGCACCCGGGCAAATGTGCATATAGTCATGTTCGTGTGTAAATTACACTCACACCCTTCATACTTATTTCCCCATGAACTCGTTTTCTAGTGTTGCAACTCACAAGCAAATAAACATGCACTATTTTGAAATATACTTTTTTTTTTTCGAGAGGAAAGTTAACTTTACTCCCACTGCAGAATGTTTTATTTTTACATTACATTTGGGTGTCTTCTGGCTTCTAGTTTTGCCATCCAGCTTGATCAATGGTAACACCAATGAATCCTAACGAACCACTGTTTTGAGTGTTCTGTTTTAAACACTAAAGTAGAAACTGTGGGGAAAAAGTCCCTTATGTCAAAACTCCACACTTTTCTCTCTCTAGCTCTGCATTCTAAATGATTTCTGCCTTTCACAGCTGTCTTTTAAACTTTGAAGGATAAGAATACAGCTACTTCCTTGATTGGCTATGAAATTCTTTGATAGATCAAGGTACTTAGTGGTTTACGAATAATCCCCATTCAATATTCTTTATTTCCCCAACTGTAGAATAGATGATGAAGGCTTCGATAATCTCAGATAAATAGACATTTACATAATTATCATTTGGGGAGCTTCAGAATCTGCTGACATTTGCCTTATTCAGATATTGACCTTGTTCATTAATACAGACATGACTCTAGTCTTTGGATATGCTTTGGATACTAAATTCAATTTTGAGAACTCATTTTTAGTTCATTCTGCAGCTTCAAGCCTGTGGAAAGTGTTCTCGTTGTCCAAACAGAATGTACTATACACGCCTTGCTGGCATTTTGACCCCTTCATGTTCCTGAACTTTGCTTGTAGCTTTAATCCCCGCTGATTTGTACTGAAGTTTCCATCTCTGAAACTAGCAGAGGACAGTCTAGTATCCGCCCCTCTGGAGGGTCTTCAGAGACAGTGCTGTGAATTTCCAGCGGGGTAGAGGGTAGCAGGAACTTAGGTAAACAGAAATAAAAGGGAAAATGTCGAAATAGTACTGAGTATAAGACTGACAGCTCTAAGTTGTTCAATACTAAAGGAAAAATTCCTACATTTTCTTAGCTCTGAGATAAGCATAGTTTTACGAACAGGAAAAAAATATTAATTTGCTTTTACCTATAAAATCTAGAATCTATACAAATCGTAACAAATTCCTGAACAAAAAGACTATGTTACAAAAGTTTGTGTTGCAACCAATCCTGTTGGAACACTCTTAACAAGAGTGTAAGGACTCGTCTGAGCTCGAAAGAGGGCTGGTAAAGGCGAAATTGTCTCCATTTGACTGAGGAGGAAGCAGAGAAAGGAGTCAGGTGCTTTGAGTCAGGCTGATGCCGTGAAAGCAGGTATTTATATTCTCGCATCATAGTTAGATCTCCAAATATTTTCATTACAATGCCAATCACAGGAAAATTGAATTATCTTATAAATTTGCCAACTTTCTAAGTATTCAAAAAAGATAATTTGTTAGTTATGTTCCTTTGAAGTCATCTATAAAGCCTATTTGGGTTTTTTCCACACAACTGAAATCAGTAAATCAGATACTATATGTCTTTGTTCGCTACGACTGATTCATTGATTTTTCAATATTCTAACTTTCTTTCAAAACTATTGCATTAGCTGTATAAACATAAGTTTCCATTTAAATTTGCCTTTTCTGAAGCTGCGAAAGTTTATTTTAACTACTGGGTATCTTCCTTTAGCAAAGCAGTTAAAAGAATGATAAGAGAAACCTGAGCTGTTAGTGTAAATTGCAATAATTACCAACTGTATGCTATTATGAAGATGTCTTTTGCTCCTGACCACGTGTGTTATTTAGTGATATCTTGAGCTTTGACATATTTTATGAGGGTGGAAAATTAATTCAAATCATTTCAGTTTAATTTAGTATTAGACTATGTCAGAATGGGTTTCTAAGTAAATATGAATCAGAAAGTTTCTATTCTTTTTAAAATTTTACCATTGATGTTCTATTAGTAGGAGAATATTTAGTATAAAATTCATGAAAGATAATCTTTCTATATACAGGCTGTCTACAGATTTGAGCTTTAATTTCGTGATTTAGATCTACCATATCCTGTGAAAGGCTCATATATTCAGAGGCAAGGCTTTTGGAAATAGTTGGATCATGAGGACCCCAACCTTATCAGTGATTAATTCATGATGAGATCATAACTCGTCGGCATTATTTGGGACCTGATGGAAACTTAGGAAGTGGGGCCTAGTTGAGGGTAGTGGATGACAGGTTATGACCTTGGGGACTGTTTCTTGCCACCCCCTCAATCTGCTCTGTCTCTTTTCCCCTCTCTCTTTACATCCTAGCTGCCATGAACTGAGTAGCTTTCTTCAGCAATACTCTTTTTCCACAATGTTTCTGGTCTAAAAACAATAGAGTTGTATAACCGTGGACTAGAACCTCTGAAACTTTAAGCCAAAATAAAACTTTCCTTTTTAAAGTTTTCTCTCTCATGTACTTTGCCACAACAAAGGAAAACTGACAAACACATATGTTTACATTCAAAGAATAGTGAGGTAGTATTTTATATAAGTTAACGTACATATTTCTGTTGTTAAATGCAGCAATATGTTACATTTCTTTAGTGAAGTCTATCTTTTTGGGGTGCTTAAAAGATCATTTAACCCAACTCCTAGAGGTGAAAAGTTTCCATGTCAGTCTAAATATTAGTGTTTAAATATCTTAATGGATATATCTCATTCTCGGAATTGATGCATGAAAAAATTTTGTAACTAATTTAAATTGAGTTTTCTGTAGAAACATAAACACTTAAATACTTAGCTTTTTACGTCTTTTTTCTTATTAATTTCCTTAAAATAATATTACATCAAAATAGATAAAGCATATGTGGTATTTGATTAATTTTTGCGTAAAGGAATGCTTATGCTTCCTTTAACAATAGAACAGTATTGTTAAATATAAATTCATGTCCTTTCTTCTTAGTGTTTTAACTGTTTTACTTTATAAAAATATAGTTAGGTCTGAGAAGTTCAGGTAAGCTAATTTCCGCTTCCAAGAAAACTGGTTGAATTTCCATGGTTTGACAAATTACTTTTTTCAGTCTAGTTCTTGAGAGCCTTCATTTCTGATACCTGGTAGAAAACATACAAGCACTGTAGAATAGCCAGAGAAGAATACCATGCCACAGTCAATGGAATTCTAACAAAGCTTAAGGCAAAACATTTTCATAGACAGTTCTAATATAGTATATATGTCTACTTCAAAGTGAGAAATATGCTTAAATGATAAGTCTGGGTCATATAATTCTGAATACCAGCTTTTTGAAAAAAAATTGAAAGACTTGTAATGTTTAGACAGCAGAGTAAAGAGGAACATGATTCATTTTCAATGCATTCCATCTGTGTACACGAATGTGACTTGAATTTCTTCAGAAATTTGTGCTTTATTAAGATAAAAGGAGTTGTACTCAACAGATCATTGAAAGTGTCGATGCCTCCAATTGTCTCCACTGATTTAAAATTGTGACTTCCTAAATGAACGTTTTCACATTGACTCACAGCTTTGCTACCCGTGACACAAGTTATTCACAGCACGAGTAAGAAACAGGTATTCAAATACTAGTAAGTGCACAAAAATGAACATGAAAAGAAATTTACATAAAACTATTTTACTAGCATATAAACTGCTAAATTGTCATTGTTAAAGAGCATAATTCTTAATACAAAAGTTTCATTAACAAAAATCCTTCACGTTTGAATTTCTTTCATTAATACAGTAATTTTGATCTTAAATAATGCCTTTTTTACCAATATGTTTAAATACATCTGCCACTAAAATTGAATAATCAATTACTAATTTGATCAACTCAGCAAATCCTTAAAGACTCATTATAACTTTCTTTACTTGAAACAAAATGAACCTGACATTACACAATGAAATGAAATATAAACAGACTGGATCCAGATGTTCAGTCATCAAGATGCAAGATGGTTGATCTGCAGGAAAGGTATATGATTTATGTGTGTTGTCTAAGAAAGCTTTAGAATGCTTAGAATTATATCGTGAGGGCCAGATTATCAACATGAACACTACACTGAATTATTTTTTCCCAGCATTTTGTAGGTATCACAGCAATCAAATTAACCAATAGAATTGCCATTAATGGCTTTCCACTCATGACCTACTAATGAAAATTGACAAAATGACCAATAGTGTGCAAAGGGGGCATAAAGGTTTAAAATCTAAATTGGACAAATTAGCAGAGAAAGTTAATAATCTGGAACCAGCCGTCGATGGCCCAAAGGAACAAACTGCTAGCATTGACTGAGTCATTACTGAAACTCAAAGGAAATGATACACTCTAAAAATTTCACACCAGTGGGAGAGAAAAGAAGATAAAGTTTTGTGATTTTAACTAGAAACCAGTGAAAACTGTGCATGCTCCATAAATATCAAATTTAACTCAAGGGACAGAGAAATCAACCAGTTGGCCTACTGGAAAAATGATGATTCCAAAGTCTTTAAACTGAATACAAGATGCAGTTAACTAATTCCTCAGGGAAAAAAACAGCAGGACACCTAAACTGTTTTCTTTTTTGCCTGGCTTTTAAGAAATCATTTGATTTCTTGTATGATTTTCACGGTATACTAGACCTCCAAAAGCTTTGGTGAGTACATTGATAAAAGGACAAGATAAAAATAGGCCCACTTTGCAAACAGACTTATTTAAACCTACTGTTTATAGATGTACTCTTTCCTATCATTTTAAATCATTCTTAGTTCTGGAGTTACATAATTGATTTTAGAGTTAATATTGCCCAGAGCCCCCAAATTTCACAGGAGTCATGCAAAGAAGTGTGAATTAATTAAGACTTATATAGAGATGTGACTGTTGCCCAGTATTATTTTTTTGGCATATATGTTAAAGTAAAAGAGGCCAAAAAAAGAGAAAGAAATCTGCTGCATATTGCATAGTCCTTCTTCAGAGCAGTCTTTGCTTATCTAGTTTTATTTGCTAAGACTTTTCAATGATTTTTATACTCTAGAACTGAAAAAGGAAAACCTCTCTGTAATATAATACATGACATGACATGAGTTTTGTGCAGAAATAAGACAAAGATATTCACATGCCAAAGTCCACTGAGGCTGATAGAATTTCTGATATACTAATAAAATGTTAAGGATGTACCAAAAGAGACAATAAAAAATTACTAATATGTAAGGTAGACAAATCTAAAATTTTATTTTTAATTCACATGTATTCCATATCTGAAGAGTCCTATTGAGCAATTTCCCCAGAGGGGCACATGAATGACTCATATCACTCTAGGCAAACATGGTCTCTCAGTGGTGCACACGCACACTGACTCTATGGGCCATCCTGTGCCTATTAAAAAACTCTGCCTTGTAGTAAATGCTAGAGCATAGAAATATTCACCAACAAATACAGAGGTTATTCTCTTGCATATCGAGTCATGCCTGAATTTATCCACCAATATTTCAAATTTTAATGATGGACTCTGAGGACTTGTTATCACTGCCTCCAGATAATGGATTTTGTTTAGAAGCTTTTCCATATCTGCTAAGGGAAATCTGAGGAATTTGGGATTACTTCATTTCTTATTCAACAAGTCCATGATTTGTACATGGAAGTATATATATGTGTGTGTAGGTAGATACTTACATATATCAGAAAAGAAATAGATTTATTCCTACTCCTTACACTTGAAAAATCTTACTTTTCACTCATAAAGATTAGGTTAAAATTTTTGTCTAAAACTAACTGAAAACATATTACAACAGATCCCATACATTCACGAGTAAGAATATTTACACAATGACAAGTTTATAGGAAAAAAACTGACACGCGCTACATTTGCAGTCCAATTGTTCTTTCAATAAGACATTGCTTCACACAAATATTGTTTCCACAGTATTTACATTTCATTTTCACTTCCTCCTTCACAACGTCAAGTCAAGCCATAACTCAAGAGCCCTACGGCTACAGCTTCTGACTTTATCCTTTAATTGTCAATCCTCATTTATTCTCTTAACTTTCAAACTGACAGGAAGTCATTTTTAATATCCTTTTTTGTTTACATTTTCCAGTGATATTTTTAAATTTAATGTATCAGATCATTGTTTAACATTATTTGAGAACATTTGTGTAGATAGATAACACAGTTTTCATCACTTGTTGATGAATACACACATATTTAAATTTTATTGTATATTCAATTTATAATTTGCATTAGTTTATGTTTGTAGTATATAATGATTACATTCCTTGTGGAGAGTTGGTACAAGTACATAACATACCATAGTTCTTTTTTTATCCCCTTTCTCTCAATTCCCCCTTACACTTCCCTCCATTTCTTGGTCTCCCTCTGTTTGCAAAAGAACTATCTCATTATTTTCTATTATCTATCTTATGTTTTCTTTTTTATTTATATTTTGGGTTTCTCATATAAGAGAAACCATGAGATGTGTAAGCTAATGTGTCTGATTTATTTCACTTAATATTATGGTCTCAAGTTGCATTTTATTTTCTTATAAATGACTCAAATTTATCCTACTTTACAGTAGAGTATTACTCCATTGTGTATAAATACCAAATTTCCTTTATCCATTCATTGATTGATGGACATACAGGCACCACTGGCTATCCACATGCAGAAGATTGCATTGTTATCCATGCTCTAAAATAAAATATAGATGGTTCAAAAATCTAAATGCTAAAACAGAAGCACTCAGTATGCTGGAAGATAAAACAGGTAACACTCTGAAAGACATACGTGTAGAAAAAGACTTTCTGAGCAGGACCTCAATTGCACAAGAAATAAGACCAAAACAAGTGGGATAATTTCAAATTAAAATTCTGCACAGAGAAGGAGACAATCAAAACAGTAAAGAGACAAGCTACAGAATAGGAAACACAATTTTGGAAGCTATTCATTGGACAGAGGTCTAATATCTAGAATATATAAAGAACTCAAAAAATTTAGATCCCTCCATAAAAGATGCAATCAAAAATAATGAACAGCTGAAATGACAGACACTTCTCAGAAGAAGTACAAATGGCCAGTAAATACATGGAAAAATGTTGAGTGCCTCTGTCCTTTAAGGAAATGCAAAGTAAACAATGCGGAGATTCCCTCCTACTCCAGAGAGAATGACAATCATTAAGAAATCAAATAATAAAAAAAAAGCTGGAGAGGCTGTTGGGGGGGCACATTTCTACACTGTTGGTGAGAACGCAAACTTGCATAATCACTACCGAAATTGGAAATCTGTATAGATTCCGCAAAAAACTAAAACTAGAAATTCTACTCAACCCAGCTATTCCCCTTCCAGGTATCTTCCTGAGTTAAAGACATCTTATTACAGTGATTCCTGAATACCCAGATTTATAGCAGCACAATTCATAGCAGAACATATTTTACATATTTTAATAGTTAAATTATTAGGCAATTGTTTCTACAAAGAATTGCTGTAAAATTTGTAGTACTCATGCAGGGTAAGTAACACAGATATTTAGGAGGCTTTTTGTAATTTTGAGAGAAATTAGTTTTAGTGTTTGCATGAATTAATGATTTGTTAATATTTCCCCACTTAATGTAGTACAATACAAGTTTTTACTATCTGAAAGTTTACTAGGTAGTATGTTTCAAGAATTGATGAGATTAAGATCATTTATGCAATATTAAGTATATCTGTTGTCTTGCCTTATAAATTTAATATTCTATTCCATGTTGAATCACAGAATTTTTGCCTTGCATATGACTTAGAAAATAGGAAGCCAGTGTATATTTTTGAAACATATTATCTTGATGTTCTCCAAAAAACTTGAAACTAACTCTAGGTTATCATTTTCATATTTCTTCTTTTGGGCCCCAAATCTCTGTAGACGACTTTGATATGTGATCCAACACTATTTACTTGAAATTTCACCCTTTCTCCATTGCACAAATATATTTTAAACATTCCCTCACACTTTCTTTTAAAAAATAACTTATTAGATCATACGTTAATCTATTGTTAATTGTAGTCACAAGACAGTGAAGTGATCCTTCATTCTCAAAATAGAAAATAATTTTTTAAAATAATTCTTCTAACCAGCAAGGAAGTGAGGTCCAAAACACAAAGACAGCAAGCACTGTGTCTGGTTACTGTGATCATGTGGTCTTTTCTCTAAGACAAAGGGAAAGAGGAATTTGTGTTTAGTTGAGAATTTGTATTTAGCTGTATTTGTATTTAGTTGAGAATTTGTATTGACAGTTGAGAAGCTCTTGATTTTCCCAAACTATCAACGCACATTATTTAACTTTAATTTTGGGCATACCAAATCTATAAGAATTCATGACTTTCAATATAAAAATTCATCATTAGTTATGTGAAGCAGTGAATGAGGAAAAGAATTATTTATGCTTACTGTGTCAGAAAATAGTTGAAATGGACTCCTGATTCTAACTAATGCTTATTTGTAAAATTTATTAGTTTTTTCTGTATTAAAATTATTTTAATAGTGGACTTGAATGTAAGTGCTAACTTTTTAATATACAGTACCAGTACTTTATTTAAAGTGTGTATGCTTCCATTTTTCACTTTCAATAATTACCCTTTCTCTTATATTTTGCTTTATTTTAAATGAAGACTTTTAAGATATCAATATTTTTCATAATTACATATCCAAAGACATGACACAAAACATTAGAAAAATAATGATTTACTAGAAATTTAGCAACTGTTAACATATGCTAAATTTTACACCGCTGATTGTGGAGTTAGTGCTTATGGGTTGGGAGTGAAGCTCAGCATGGAACATCCACCTTGTGTGCAGACTCCTGGATTCTGTTCCAAGCCAAAACCGAAGTGAAACAAAAAAGACTTTTAAAAAATGCCATTTTAGATAATAAATATTTTTAAAATCCTTAATTTATTAAGTCACTTTTATTTATGTGCCACACTATTATAAATGCCTACTTTCTAAGAAAGGAGTTTATCTTTTTTTTCCTCATTTTTAAAACTTAAGCAAGAGTGATACCATTCTTTTCTTCCAGTTATATTCTTTAAAATTCATTTATACTTTCATTTTTATATTTGCATCTTGAATCAATCTAACAATTATTTTAGAGGAAGGTATAAAGTTGTATCTCAATAATATTTTCCATTTTTTTCTGGTAACAATCCTCAGTTTATTTTTCCTAAATGTATTAAAATAATGTTCTCGATAAGTATTTCCATCATTATCTGTAATGAATGCACACTGTTAAAATAATAAGTTATATAAGCTATCTAATAATTTGAAATGACAACAGTATGGACAAGATTCTAGATCCTTTTAAATTTAAATTCTACTTGAGGAAGAAAAAAGAATATTACTTCAAATGAAAAAATTTAAAGAAACAATACATAATATGAAGACATAAAATAGAAAATGTTTTGGTATGGAGTTGAGTTACTTTTGAGTTACTTTTTAGACCAGGTCTTTTTGTAACACTATACAGCTGTGTTTTCATTTTATAGCCTGTGTCTATAAAATCCAAAATATGTTTAGAAACTTGGTACAGGAAATCTACGTAAGACTGAATTTGATCACCTATTAGAAGTTAAATTTAGAAATATATAAAGTACATATCCAATTTTTAAACTTAAACTGAAATCAAAATAAGGCAAAGAATAGAAGAATGTCTAATTTCAGTTGTCTTTGCCTAATCAATAGCAATATTATACCAAAATTCTTGGGCGCATGAAAAATCCAGGTAGAATTCAATTGAGTCTGTGTCTGTATATGTGTGCAAAAAAATACAGATGTTCAGTTTTTCTGTTTGGGCTACGGGAAAAAAGTAAACAGCTAAAGTTTTGTTAGCAAAATGTCATTTCATTTACCACCTCTAAAGCTTATCTAATCAAGTTCTGTGTGAGAGTAGTCACTAAACACTGAAGCTATTTTGAAAATATCAATTACTCAATGTTCCCAGTATCTACATTATCTTACCATTGTCCCTCCTGAAGATTTAATAAATAGCTCTTTCATCGAAGGCCTTTACAAGAACAAGTGGTTCACCCAATCTGTGTGACTGAACAGCATTTTTGAGAGTGACTATTTATAAAGATTTAGAAACACTGGAAAGGACCGTGTAGAACACCAGGGTTATCATAATAAAAATCAGGACTGAAGGGCAAAGGAAGGGAGACACTAACAGAACTCAGCAAGCCAGAGTTGCCCTGAGAGGAGATGTACCCTTTGCCAGAGGAACACGCAAACTCATGATATTCAAGCAAAAAGAATTATGGAAGAATAAGAACCCTGATACCTCTTTTTTTTTTTCCAGTCTTCTAATTTTGACTGACCCAAACTTAACCCAGTCCACCAGGGAGAAGGCAAGATATTTCTACTGTTGTAGAAGTCAGTCCTGTGGGGCAGAAAACTGGAAGAGAATTCAAATAGTGGAGTTAAAAGGAAAATGGAAAATAACTAGCACAGTTTGGTAAAGATAGAGTAGAAAGGATTGCTGTGATAAAATATGTGAGTGAATCGTAATTCATATTGCACAGAAAGAAGATTGTAGATTATATTCCATAAAATGTTCAGGTCATGAATCAATCAGACCACCGTATTTATCTTTTTAGGAAAAAACAAAACAAAACAAGAATCAGAAATAAAAGGAATTGGGGCTGGAGATTTAGCTCAGTGGTTAAAGTGCTTGCCTTGCAAGCACAAGGACCCGAGTTCGATCCCCAGCATTAAAAAAAAAAAAAAAAAAGGAATTGGAATGGTGAACAATTAAAAGGAGAAAAATATTTGTCCATTACAAATGCTATGTATCCTCATAAAATATACCAGGACTAGATCTAGGTAGTATATCTGGGCTTTTAGGAAGTTATATTATATAAGTACAATAATACTTGAAATATGTATTTGTATATAGTTAAGGATAAACCAGACTTTATATATAAATTGAAAATGTTTTAGAAACAAAAGGCATAATGAAGCATGACATATATAGTTGTATAAGATCAGAAATACAATTGAATATGTCTTTACATCACATTAGAAGGACTGCAGCAGTATATTTTTTGTATGTTCTGTTTCTGACAGATTTCTAATTACAGTTTCATTTTACTTTCTTAAAATGAGGATGACATGTTCATTTCCAATTAGGTAATTGTGACAAAAGTGTACTAAAGAACTTAGCCTTAGAACACAGACAGGATGTGTGTGCCCTAAAGAAATCGCTGTTCTGTAAACTTGGGAAGCACACGGACCTCCCACGGAGTGTTTGATCAGCCAGGCTCAGGCAAAGAGAACCTTGGCTTAAACTGCTCCTGATTCCTTCACAGATTAGACTAATAAAGGTTCAAATTAAATATGTAAACATAATTCTTGGGCAGGAAAACCACTGACTGGAAACAACCACAGTGAGAAATGTATCATAACATTGTTTAAAGACATGCTCATCTACTGGGAAGAAGTAATTAAGGAGATTACAGTGATTAGTTGATTATTTCTACTTAGCAACACGTCATTAAATTTGGTTTTTAAAAAAATATCATAACAATAAACACGAAAAGTTATTTCCTTTCATCTTGATTCCACCACTATTTCATTAATTTTAAATCTTTTAGCTGCTCTTCAAAGTAAATAACACTTGAAAATGTGTATGGCTTGAAACATTTAAAATTATGTGACTATCAATTTCAACAAGCTGTGAAAACATTGAAGTAACTAGTTTCTGCATCACGTTCTCCAACAAAAGAAGCAGGTAGACAAGTACTGACCAGGGGTTTCCTTCTCAGATGATTGAAGTAATATGTGAAAGGGTTTTCTGATCTAGTCCCTAAATCATGATTCCTTTTAATATATGGCACAAAATGGAGTTTTAAACAGCTTGGCTGTACTATACTCAGTACTTAAAACAGGTCAAGTGCTGCAATCCAAATACATAATATAAATGAGCTGTTAGTCACATGGATTTGATAGGGTGACTTTCATACTAAGTAAATCATTATTTTAACAAAGCTGCTTTTAAAGAATTTATTTAATTTGGTGTTTTGTTTTTTAGTCAGAGTCTCACTATGTAGCTCAGGCTGGCCTTGAACCCACCATATAGCCCAGGCTGGCCTCAAACTCCTGGTGATCCTCCTGCCTCAGTCTCCTCATGGCCGGGATTACAGGAGTTGCGTCACCATTCCTTGTAAAAGCTGATTTTTGCTTTCTTGTAAATGATTGTTCCATTTATTGTCATGAAAATTAATATGTTTTAAAGTTGAAGAAAAATAAATGGGAATAAAATCATAGGGAAGTTTTCTAAACCTTTCTAACAATCATGTGGTATTTCTATTAGAGTCAGAATATTTGTGTAGGAAGGGTGTACAGTTTTTTGCTTGCAATCACTTTATATTTACTTGACCATGACACTGCAAATTAGCTATCATTTAAAGAAAACAGGGCTTATTTTGGCATGCGATGTGCTTTTAACATACACAGTGTAATTTCAAAAATTGAGAAAATTACATCCATAGGACAAGTTTGTAAAGTGCTTAGATGGAAACAGCTCTGAAAAAATACATTATTAATAATATCTCACCTTGCTTGTCTATCTCACTATTTAGCTTGATTTCTGTAAACTAAAAGGCATATCTCCTATGCATATTAACAAAGGAAAATCACCAATGGGAAGGATAAATAATTGATGAGCTATTTCCCTGTGAAAGAGTGGATGAGAAAATGCCATATGGTTTGTGATAGGATCTGTATTAGAAGGCTTCAAAATCTTTTTGAAGATTTGTTATTCTTATAATAAATGTATATAGCCGTAGTTGTTTAGTTTAACTGGAAAATAAATTAGAAAGTTTCAGTCTTTCAGTTTATAATTTAGAAACTATTTGATATAATTGAATATAAAGAGAATTTATATTTTCTTTGTCCTCATAAATATTTTTGACATATATATTATGATAAATAAGCATGGAATAACATTCTTCAATTTTTAAATCAACTACATTCAAAAGTTGTAGGCATTTTTGTCAAATTTCAAAGCTTAGAAAAATAATGCTTCTCAAAAATCTGCCTATACATGTGTACATAAGAATTATTTTTTGAAAGAAAAGGAATTCGTTACTTTATTTATCAATTGCCTGATACTCTAAATTATTTGTCTGAAATCTAATTGGAAAATCATTAAAAACTAGATTTTCTAATTGTTTAAATCTATCTCTTAATAGTTAAACAGAGAGACTATCACTACTATCTATAATAATGAATGTAATGAAAGCTAAACTTTTAAAAGCTATCTTAACTAGGAGAGTGTATGAAACAGACACACACAGATTCGGATCAATAAAACATTCATAAAATAATCTCTCACTATAAGGTGGATCTCCCTATAAGGTGGATCTCCCTAGTTATTTGATGCTGTAGATCTTATTTCAGAGCCAAGGTCCAAGTAAAATGTTTTGTCAATTTGGAAAATGTGATTAACATGGCAATATAAATAGTTGTGATTGTGATGCTGAGAAAGCTGTAAAATTATGGGGTCATTATCTTCAGGCTGAAACACTACATTTAAGGCACAAGCCACAAGGAGAGACAGTTGCATATAAGAGAAGAGACAGAAATCTTAGAATAAATACAATTTTCAATCACGAGTGAGCTTTGATTGAGATGAGGTAGGTAGAAATTATTTAAAATTTGAGATCCCTGAACCTAGATTGAGATGGATGCAGGTAATATATTTCCCTTGTCCTCTTCCGGCAATTCATAAACCAGGATATAGGGAATCCATGTAACTCAAAACTGCTCCAGGAAGAAATCTTTATATTATCCAGATATAGCCTCAAAAATAGAAAAACCTTTTTGTTTTCTGTCCACGAACAAGAGAAAACTTAGCAAAACTATAGAATTCATGTCATTTAATCTTTTTGTGTTGTTTTTATACACTCAGTAAGTGATTTTTAAATACCCAATACACAAATGTTAATAATTCAACTTTTTTTTTATCAATGACTAAGATGACATTAATGTTCCCTGCAACATGGTTGTTTTAGATATGCTTTTCCCTGACTTTAGGCTTCTGATCAAGTTTTTAGAGTATTTACTTAAGAAAACTTGTAATTCACATTCTTTGTCTACCCCTTTTGGTGGTTATATAACATAAAACTGTCTTTCTCAATGTTGTTGGAGCTGTTTCTTTAGGAAAATCTTATAATCAGGGAAGATAGGGTCTGCATTTCACAGTGTCTGTGGGAAGAAAGTAACTTAATTCCAACTGCCCCAAGTAGCAAAGACAGGTGGCCTAATCAAAGCAAAAAACATTTAAGAGAAATAATTTAACATTCTCAGAACATTTTTCATTGACTATATTGAGAAGCAGTAGCAGAAACAGACAGCCTACTTTTGAAAAGAATAGGTTTCTCTTTAGACCTCAAGGTTAGTCTAACACTTGTGAAAGAATGAAAACTAAGGTAGAATTGTTTAGAGAGAAAATCATATTTAAATAACTTTTGAGAAAATCCTCACATAGATAATGGGGACTCTTTAAGCCAAAATTGGCTTGATAAGAATTGATATGAATACTTACTACCTTAGGCATTGCTGGGAATAATACAGGGAAAATGTGCTTCTGGGTCAAACGTGTGGTACATACAAAGATTTATTAATTTTTAATTATTAACTGGCAGATGTTTGTGAATCTATAGTTTACTGGAGGATTATATTATCTTCTAGTGTACAACTAATGGCTTAGGCAAACTACAAATTTAAGTTAATTTTCTTTCTGGTGAATTTAATAAATTCTGTATTAGTCATAGTAATTTACTAATGTACTAAACCTCTGAATTTTCATGTACAGTCACATCATCAGTAACAATTATAGGATCTTTTATAAGATCTTTTCCCTTCATTTCAAAACCTTCTAAATCTTATTTCCTTTCAAAGAAACCTAGCTTTGTAGGACTATTTTGAGAAGAATTTTTTTGTGCTACAGCAATAATTAGGAAAACAACCATTCCCTATGCCAGAGATAAAGGCGTAATAGAAAAATTACCTAAACATGCTTTTTCTTTGAGGAGGGGTGGGAGGTGGGGATGGGGGTGGTCCGGGAGATGAAACTCAAGGCCTTGCACTTGCTAAGTAAGCGCTCTACCACTTGAGCTAAATCCACAACCCCTGTTTTTCCTTTTCCTTTCATATATGTTCAGAGTCTTCTTTTACTGAAAGATTTCTCACAGGTTTTCATTACTCTTTTAGATCCCTCCTCTCACTTCCGTTGTATCTCCAGAGTTATATAGAGAAATAAGTATGCGATCAACAATAAATTACCATTTAACCTCGGTTAAATTATACTGCAGAGCTCTTGGTTGACAAGAACATAATACAAACATCTATCTAGTTTCATTTCTTATTTATAAAGATCTTGGAGGATATGATTTCTCCCTTTATAACAAGGAAAAACACAGTGAATGGAAAAGCAATGATTTTCTTGTACTAATCACAGAACTAATTTCTCTCTCACACACACACACAAAATCACTACAGAATTAGAAATGCATCAAAAAGAGATGCAGGAACCCAATCTGTTTCTGAAGCAGAGGCCCTGGAGTCATTAACTGGCAGGAATATTTAAAGGGTAATTTGGATAAATTACTGTTGGGTGAATGTGGATTAGGAAAAGAGCAGGAAATCCTTGGTTGCCTAAATTTTATGAGAGCTCACACACGTTCATAAAGATTTCTCTGAGAATCACACCTGGTTCTCAGTACTGTGAGTCAACAAAGATCTTTTTGTGGATCTGGTAAAAGGAGGCAAAAGTTAACCACTGCAAAACATGCACGGATCTTCTCCATTAAAAATGAAAACTTACACTTTAAGACAAACATTTTTTCCCGACCTATTCAGAAAAAAATGTGATAAGGTACAAGTCATTAATATCATAGTGAATAGGAGCCATCCCTGCTAAACCCATGGACATTAAAGAAAAAATAAACAATACTACAAGATATTTTAAGCCTTATAAGTTGACAACAAAAATAAAATTTGCATAAAAGAAATATCTAAAACTTTATTATAGAAATGCAGTCAACAATATAAGCCATTCCATATACAAGCAGAAATAAAACAAAAACAAAAACAAATGTACCAGCCTCTATAAGTTTCATTCCCTTAGTTACTAGATAAAAATAAATACTTCTTAACTCACTTTATGATGTTTGCATTATAATAATTATACAATTAAATAAAAAATAAAACTATACTCCAACCTGCTAGATGAACATGAGCTTGAGAATTCACAATAGCTGATTTTAAGACTTAGTATAAAGCTACAGAAATCAAGCCATCATAGCCCTGGTGGGAGGATATACACCTAGATCAGCGGGACACGATGGAGAGTTCAGAAACAGCCCCACACAAATACAGTCAACTGACCTTTGACAACAGAGCAACGCAATTCAATGTCAAAAAAAGGCTTTTCAAAAAATACCTCTAGGAATATATATTTAGACAATGTTAAGTAAAACAAACAAAAATGGACCTTCTACTTTACACAATGGTTATTTCAAATACATCAAAGATTTGATACAAAAGTCAAAAAGAAAAATATCTCTAGCTTAGAACAGGAGACAGTCTATAGGACTTTCTATGGCAGTTCCTCGGTTCATGAATTTAACTTATCCCGCTGTTCCGGGGAAGACGGCTGCAGGTGTATTCATCACCGATGTGGAGTTCCCCAACGGAAGCACTTGTGAACTGAGGTATTACTATGTATTGGTCGTCATCACTAAAACATGATACTTGACCCCCATAACTTAAATTGGGATTAAATATATATTAGTCACTTTCCCATAACTGGGACACAATATCTGACACACCTTAAAAGAGGTTTTAATTCGGAGCATAATTTTAGGAGAGTCAGTTCATGGTTGACTGACTTCAAGACAGAAATATCACGGTGAAAGTTGCTTAGTTTACAGCAGCCAGGAAGCAGATCGGGGAACGATGCCAGGAAGGAAGGAGTCAGGGGCCAGATGTAGAAATCAGGGTCACCCTCTATCACCCACCCAAACACACCAGGATGTCCTCCGCCACTACGCTAAGTAACTTAATCCAGTCAAGTTACAGATCAGAATTAGTGGTCACACTTTGGATTTCATGTTTTAGAAGAAATGCTAAAAGTCTGATACATGGAAAAAAAAATGTTGACTTTTCTAATATTAAAATATTTGCTCTGCCAAGCACATTGTTAAATACATGAGCAAGTCACTAGGTGGTATAAAATATTTGAAATTTATATATAGCTAATAAATGACTTAGATTCAAAATGTATAAAAGTCAATAAACAAGTAAGTTTAATTTAAAGTCAGCATTACTGGGCATGGTAGCACAAGTCTGTAATCTCAGCACCCAGGTGCCTAAGGCAAGACTAAGGGCAGGAGTTCAATAATGTCTAGGGCTATACAGTGAGTTCAAAGCCAGCCTGAGCTACTTAAGTGAGATACTGTCTCAAAAACAACAAACAAAAATAAGCGAAAGGCAGTGTATCTGAATATGCACCATACTAAAGAAGACATATGGCAGTTAGACATATGAAAAGATGCTCATTACTATCTATTATTATGGAAATGCATAGTGAAATAACGAGATACCACTTTTGTAAAACAACAGAGATAACAATTAATGTGAAACAACATAAACTCTCAATCATTGCTTATGTTCATACAAAGTACTACAGCCATTCTGGAAAGGATTTCTTTCTTTTTTTTCATTTCTTATACCAGTAAATACAGTTTTAACATAAAATTCAACAGCTGTATTCTTAATATACTTGATAGAAAATTCACGTTCGCACAAAAATCTCCATGTGAAAGCTATGCGACTTCATTCACAATCACTCTAAACTGGAAATCATCATGATGTCTTATAGTAGGTAAGCTAATAAGGTACATACACAGCTTAAATGAAATGGAACAATATCAGGATTATAAGGGCAGGTACTATTAAATTACACAAAACATGTTTGAATCTTAAATCTGTATCGTTAAGTGACAAGCCAGTTTGAAAGTATTATGTTTCATATGATTCCTTTTACACGGCGTTCTAAAATAGCAAGATTCACAGATGGTAAAAGATGAGTAGTTGCCAGGGATTGAGAAAGGAAATGATGAAGGCGTCGGGCACATGCGATGTGTTAAAGTGGTGAAACTACTCTTTGTAACAGCATAATAGTGGATACATAATATAATATATTTGTCAAAATCCATAAACTTTATAGCATAAAGTGAGAAATTACCGGATTCAAGTTAGAAATACATTACTTCAGGAGTTAGAAGGGTCCAAAAATGGAATATAGAATATGACAAAACAATCTGACTCTGTTACCAATGTGTGAAACAATCTTATTGGAGGGATTTGGAAAAATGGTGCTTTGGGATGCTAATGGGGTCTATGAAACCACAGCAATTTAAAAGTTGTTTCCCACAGTGATGCGCATTACAGAATTCTAAAATCATATTACATAGTGAAATTAATAACACAATAAAATTGAATAATTTAATACAGAATTTGCCTATACTTAGAAGCCAGACTTATCACTGGTGAAGTTTAAGATTTCCTAAAACCAAGAGAGGAATGTACCAGACTGGAGTTAGAAACATCAATATCAACTCATATTTAGCCTAAAAAAGACACAAATAGATAAAAAGTGAAATACTTAAGCATTTGTTATATACATGGATTAGAGCACACGTTTCCTTGGTCCATCAGCTGAAAACAGCCCGGACCAATTGCAGTGCATTAGCAATAAGCACAAGCATTACCTAAACCTTAGTTTTTAATGCAATAGGTTAGTAAAAGGAATTGATGCTCTTGGAGAAATGTTTGATTGTATCACTATCGTAAGGAATGTACAAGACAAATATAGAAGTTAAGGGATTATTACACACACACACAGAGTGAAGGCTATAGTTCAAAATGACATAGAAGTCAAAGCAAAGAACTTGAAATGGCCAAAGCTGAAAGAATTGGACTACCAAAATAATTAACATAATATTGTATTAAAATCTCTAGTGTACCATAAGTATCCACAAGTTAATAAGGATAGAAAAACCTGTCATGAAGAATTTCAAATAATTTGTGTAGCCACTAGGCCCTTATGGAAGGGGAACCTAGCACCATTTTCCTTAAGTATAGACTATGCACATTAATTGCTTTCAAAAATTAAAATGCTGAAATTGAGACAGACAAAATAAAACGTCACCATGGAGGTACTACCTCACTCAGGCAGTCAAGGTTAAATTACTAATTATGTATCATGTTCATGTATATAATTGTACACTGTATTTGGTATGGCACTTTACTTCTGTGATCTTCCTCTACAAAACCTGCATCTCTAGTTTAACCAGAGAGAAAGAATGGACAAATGCCATATGAGACGCTTTCTACGAAAGGCCTGACTAGTACACCTCAAATCTCTCAGGAGGGTGGTCCTCCGTGAAGGAGAACATGAAAAAACAACTTCACTGTGAGCCTCTATTTGGATGAAAGTTATCAAAAACAAGAAAGATCTGAGTAATTGTCACAGGCAAAACAAACTTTTGAAACATGAGGAATAAATGAAATTAGGTACCTTGGATGAATTCTCAGAGCAAAAAAGAAAAAGACAATATAGAAAATTAATAACATCTGATTAAATATATACTTTAAATGAAATAGGGAGATATGACATAACTGTTACTATATGATCTATGTTTATACCATGTAGCGATTAACTATTTTGTCATATTCAAATATTTCTATTTAAATTGTAATTAAAAATAAATGGAATAACTTGTTAGAGAAATGAACTTGATAGAGAGAGGAATGATAATAACAAATATTTTCTTTATATTCAAGAGGTAGAATCCATGTGTTTTTAATTATTCATTAACTGAATCTCCATTCAATAGCTCCTTAGGGGTCACTTAGATATCATTTGAAATTTTAATTTATCAAAATGTAATTACAAAATAAATGCCACTTATGTAGAAAAATGAACTAGGATCATTACCATGTATACATGTATATGTATATACATCTTTTTCGAAGATCAAATTTTTGAATGGCTTGTGGTGGCTGCATGCTCCATTTTGTTCCCTTGATCCTCATGCCTGTTTGTGTGCCAGTAGCATGCTGTTTTTATCACAGTACTTTCGTAGTATAACTTCAAGGTATGGATTGTGATTCCTCCCGCTTTTCTCTGGTTACCCATAATTGCTTTTGCTATTCCAGGTCTCTTTGGATTCTATATGAATTTTAGGATTGTTTTTTCTACTTCTGTGAGGAATGCCACTGGTATTTTGGTTGGGTCTGTGTTAAATCTGTATATCAGTTTTGGACGTATGACCATTTTGACTATATTGCTTCTGTCTATCCAGGAACAGAAGATATCTTTCCATTTTCTAAGGCACTTTTCTATTTCCTTTTTCAGAGTACTGCAGTTTTTGTTATAGAGGTCTTCCACTTTCTTAGCTAATTACTAAGTATTTCATTTTTTGGTGCTTTTGTTGAATGGTATTGTTTTTCTAATTGTTTTCTATTATTTTTCTAATTGATAGAATTTTTTTTTTCTATTTGGGTTCATTTTTGGTCTATAGGAACACAACTGATTATTCTGTGTTGATTTTGTGTCCTGTTTCATTATTGGATTTGGTCATTAATTGTAGGAGATTTTTGGTAAATTATCTGATCTGCATAGAAGACCATGTCATCTATAAATAGTGTTAATTTGACCTCTTCTTTGCCTATACATGTACCTTTTCTTTTTCTTGCCTAATCGTTTCTGCTAATGTTTTGATTACTAGGTTGAATAGGAGTAGTGATAGTGGATATCTTGGTCTTGTTCCTGGTTTTGGAGGGGAAGTTTTCAGTTTTTCCCCATTTAATATGCTGAGTAGTTGGTCTTTGAAGGCATCATTGTCTTGAAGTTCTGAAATTGAAACACATCTAGTCTTCTAGTTCAGACACTCACATTGGTCTGTCCTGCGGCCCATAATTTCAACATGATTTTTAATCTCGTGGAATTCTGATTGAAACCTTCCCGTGGCTCTAATTCTTTGGTAAACTGGTCATTCATATTTCATATCATTTTGTTTAGTTCATCTACCTTTCTATTAGCGTGTTCTGGGAGTGCCTACAACTTTTTGGTTACTACTTCCATTCTGTGTTTAGTTATATCTTGCTAATCCCACTGAGTATTTCTTTGACCTGTTTTTTAACTTCCTCTGCTATGCTTTTGAGTAATTCAGGTGTGTGGCTTATACTGTTCTGCCCTTAGTGCCCTCTGGATTGGCCTCAGGGGAATTACCAATTTTGGGAGGCTTTTTGTTGCTTTCTTTTTTTTTTTTTTAATATATTTCTATTGTTTGCTTGTGTGTTTAGTGCTGAGATCTGTGGATGCTTTAGTCTAAAGACCTTGTTGCTAGTATGGAGATCTCTTTAGGTGCTTTTCAGTGATGTACTTTGGGCATGACTAACTATAATCCTTTACCACAACCACAAGATTTGACAGCTTCGGTTATTTTGAGGAAAGAATATGCAGCATAGTTAGCCCAGCAACTGGGGTCTCTGATAATGTACTCTAGTGTTGTTAATGTCACAATGACAATCTTAATGTTGGCTTACAGAGAAATAGTGACAATTATGTGACCCTGTTAAAATCAAGTGAAATAACTACAGTAGTATTGTCCAAGAGAAATCAGATATTAATATACCATAAGAACTTGTTATGTGCCCTTAATCCTAGAGACAGAACTGTCAGGTATGATGCAAACATTAAGACGACCAAGGTATTGACTTACGGCTAATGTGTACTAAAGGCAGCAGCTATGTCTCTGTAAATGGTGGAAAAGAATTCAACATTAATTTTACAGCATTAACTATCAAAAGATTTAGAAAGCTTTATGGCTATACTATCAATGATTTAGGGTTTGGGAATGGGGGCTGCAAAAGGAAAACTTTGCAACCTTAAAATTTATGACATGAGAAGGAGGAGAGAGAAGTGGTACAAAGTGTCATATTGAGTAAAACAAGAATATCTATAGAATTAGGTAAAGGTAGGACATAAACTAATAAGAAATAGAAGATAAAAGAAAAAGAAAAAAGAAATAAATTATATATAGAAAGTGTAAAAATAAAAGAGAAGTAATTAAGGGGAGAAAGTGTAAAAAGGAGAAAAAGAAAAAGTAGAGAAATAAAAGAAGAATAAGAGATTAGAAGCAAGGCTGAAGGACAAAGGAAGATTGCCCAAGTTCCCAGGAAACTGGTGAAGAAAACAGAAGAGAAGGCAAGAGAAAAAAAGAAAGAAAGAAAAAAAACAAGAACAAAACAAAACAAAAAAAACTAAACAATGTTCACACACACACAAACAATAAAATCCAAAAGAAAAAAATAAAAAGAAAACACACTAAATCCTGTGTTTGAGAGGAGCAGGGATCATTTTACGTTTCAACAATGGAGCCTAATGTACCCTGAACTGTGACCTGAAGTAGATTGCCACTAGAATGAGGGATTTAAAGAAAATATATCTAAGTTTTAATCAAATTAGTAATCCCCATAACAATCCATTAACAAACAACATATGTCAACTTTTAAGATTAATAATAATACATAGATACCCAATGTGAAATAAAATACATCGTAATGATTTCAGTTTCATTACATTGATGCTAATTGTGGTACTAGTGATCATCTTGATGAAAAATACTATCTCGTGGCATATGATAACAGAAACAAAACAAACAGTTCAGTTATATAAGCATTTTTAAATTAAACTGGTAGTATTACTCATAAAAATCTTGAAAGATAATTTTCAAAGGATAGTAAAATCCCAAACTAAATCTTGTAAACAGAAGAGCAAACCTTGTTCTCAAGGATAAGAAATAATTCTTTTTAATTTTAGCATAAAAGAAGCTAACTTTTCATGAAGAATGTTTAATTTTCCAAAATATTCACCTTGAAGAAATTTCAAAATCGCCAAATAGAGGCACTCAGAACTTGTCTGATCCTCCCCAAAAAGAACAAAGTCAACGTGTATGTCTGCATTTTGAGGCGAGTCAAGATGGAACAGCAGAGGGAGAGAAACTAGAACCTCGTAAAGCTCAGAAATCTTGGAAGATAGCACATTAAAAAAGCAAAACATGGTGGTAAGGATGTCTCCTCTACAGAAAAAGGGTGAAAGAGACTGTCCCAACAAACTCCATCAGGGTGGATGTTGGTGATCCTACCTGTAGGGAAATCTCACAGACCTTACAGGCTCACAGCCTCAAATCTACACAAGAGCGCTTTTTAGGGAAAAGAATTTCACATCATCTCCGAGTGAATTCCCAGGTGGTGTGGTCAGGGGCCATCCCCAGGAGGGACCTATTGTCTGAATTTGGACTGCCTTCAGGGCGAGAAAGCCCTGCATAGTCCCATCTCTGCAATCTCACACAAATCCCACTGGACTACTCAGTGGGTAGCTGCCTCACAAACCAAACTTGGGCCAGTGGAATGACTCTGCCCTAAACCTGCCATATTCCTTAAAGTGTAAGGAAGAGGTGTTGCCACATGGAAAGGAACAGAAGGTGCCACATCACAAAGCAAGAGATTGCGTAGCTTGCTATCTCAGAACAAGGACCTGACTAATTGCATGCAGATTCATCCTGGTCGTAGTACAGTTCCTCCCTTACCACAAATACAGGATTCCCTAAGCTTGTTGCCCCTGTACCTTATCTGACCTTGCACTGTAGTGTGAGCACCACAGAAATGTTGCTGTGGTTCCTGCCATTGCTGCTCTCTGGGAAGCAGCTGTGCCTACAAAACTGCCAGTCTGGTAGGAGGACAAGTTCTTTGGGCCCCTCACCACTACTTGCATGGCTGTCATAACGAGCAACAGAGCCATTATCAACAGGGCCTGAGGAAAATGTCATTACCTTCCAGGAGCCACCCTCCCACTGCAGAGGCAGCCACACAATACGCACTGTGAACACTCAGCTCTCCATGCTTTACCTTCTTGCACTGTTAGCGTGTCCCCGCTACTGCATGGCCCACAGGGACGGTGGGTCTCTCTGACTCTGACACAATATACTGTGCTCGGATTCACTAATCACAGCCATAAAATCTCCAGGAAGATTATACCAGCACTGTGTTAGAAATGAATACCCCAATATGAATCTTCAAGACAAGCCGGGTGATAAGAAGACTATCACCTGAAAGTGGTGGAAATGTCTGACCTACCAGATGCACAAATGTCAGTATGGAAGCACAACACGTATCAGAAAACAAGATAAGAAGATACTTTCCAAAGATCATAATTCTTTAGTAACAGATTCCAAGAAAATCAAAACAGATAAATTACCTGATTTAACTTTTTGAGAATAATTTTTAGAAAGATAAATGATAGTCAAATAATATAGATAAACTCTTGAAGTAAATGTGAATGAGGAATTCAGCAAAGAGACAGGGATTTCAAAAAAGAACCAAACAGAGATCTTGGAAATGAAGAGGTCAAGGGGTCAGGCAATTCCATTGAAAGCCCAAACAATGGAAAGTTGGTGAAAGAATATCAAGCTTGAAGCCAGGTCTTTTTGAAATAACATATTTAGACGGAAAAAAATAAAATAGTAACAAACCATGAAGAGACCTTTCAAGATCTTTAAGTCTTTAAAAGCTTAATCATTGACATCACTGAAATATCTCTCTGTAAGGAGACAAAAGATTACAAGTGTAAGAAGCCTACTTAATGAACTGATAGCAGAAAACTTCCTGAATCTTGGATAAGTCATAGACAATCGTGTAAAGGAGGCTTAGATAACTCACCTTAGACATGAGTAGAAAAGATCTTCTCCACGAGATACTGTAGTTATATTCTTGAAATTCAGGACAAAGAAAGAAATTATCACATGGAAGAAAAAGCACTTGTGCTGAGAAAGTTGGATATTCACATGTGTAATACTAAAACTATGACTATTTCTGTCACCCTGTAAAAAAATTAAATCGAGTGGACCAAAAACCTTAATGTAAGACCTGAACTTATAATTTTGCTGGAAGAAAATACAGGGGAAACATTTCAAGCTATTGGTCCAGACAATTATTTTTGGATAGAAGAGAGAACACATGGTACTAATTCTTTTGTATCTGGTTTTTAATTAAAACAATGTCCTCCCATTCCATTTTTCTTTACTGTAAATGACATGATTTGATTTTTATTTATAGTTGAATAATATTTCATATATATGTGTAGCATGAGAAAGCACAGGAAACAAAAGCAAAAATTGACAAAGAGGATTATAGCAAACTTAAAAGCTTCTCCACAGTAAAGGAAACAATCAAGAGTGAAAGGTTAATAAATAGGGAAAAAACGATTTGCCAGGTATTCCTCTGACAGAGGTTTAATACATAAGAACCTAAAAAAAACTTGACAATGTAGAAAGTAATCTAGTTAAAAGTGGGCAAATGATCTGAAGAGACACTTTTCAAAAGCAAAAATACAAATGCCCAATAAATATATGAAAAAAAAATCTCAATATCCTTAGTCATCAGGGAAATGCAAATCAAAACTATAAATAAATATCCTTTTACATGTTGGAATGGCTGCAACAAAACAAGCATCTCTTTGATGCTGGTGAGAATGTAGCGGGGAAAAAAAACTCAGCAATCTATCTGTATGAGAGTTAATGAGATGATTATTGACAATAAGAAAGTTCCTCAATAAACTAAGAAATAAAACAGCTATGTGATCCAGCTGCCTCACTCAGTTATATATCTAAAGGAAATGAATTTAGCCTACAAAACACATGCTACTATGTATAATAACTCAGATATGGAATCGACTTAACTGCCCAACAACAAATAATTGAATAAAGCATGCTACACATCTACATGTGGTATTATTCAATGGTAAAAAAAAAAAAATGAAATCCTATCATTTGTAGCAAAGCGTATAGAACAGGAGGATATTCTGTCAATAAAAAAAAACAGACACAGAAAAACTAACACCATGTGTTCTCTCTCCTATTCGGGAAGTAAAAATAAGTTGACGTAAAAGTAGAACAGTAATTTCTAGGGACTGCAAAGGATGCTGGCTGAAGTAGGATGTGAAAGTGGCAGTAGGGTGCTTGGATATGTGATTAATACATACTGAACTCATGTATGGAAATATCACAGTGAAACCTATTACTATGTACAATTAATATGTATTAATAAAAATGTTCATCTTTAAGCGATTAGTCAGTGATGAGGAAAGCCTGTGCAATTTATTGCCAGTAAATCCTTTTTTTAGCTACGAGTTAGCACATCTAATTGTGTCCACCTGCTCTCACCCAGTATGAGCTATCCTTTATCATGTGGATAAGTGGGATGTACCCTAAAGGCTTTTTCTTCTAAATTCATCCACATGCCAACAACACTCAGCATAGATGCCAGTTACGCTTTTGAGATATGTTAGATCCTGCTACTCTGTTTGAAACGCTGCGTTTTTTCATTATTTTACCAAGAGGGAGAAAGTCAGAGGCCTGCTCTGGCCTATAGGAGGTGACTTCATCTAACACTGTTTACCTGTGTCTGCAATCTCATCTTCTGCTTGACCCCGCTCACTACGCTCCTGTACTGCATCCTTCTTGTTGCTCGTTGGCACTGGACACTTTTCACTCCAAGGCCTTATGTTTACCCGACCCCTGTATACAGAATATTTCTTCCAGATTTGTACATGAAAAGGTTCATGCTATAGTTTTGGATTTTTTTTTTTTTTTTTTTGGTGCTGGGGATCGAACTCAGGGCCTTGTGCTTGCAATGCAGGCACTCTAACCACTGAGCAAATGCCCAACCCCCATGCTAATGCCATCACAGATTTCATTGTTTTCGTTCGATGAGACTTACAGTTACTAACTTATTTAATGCTGCAAATTGGTCTCCTGTCACACTCACAACCCTGCCACCATTTTCTATTTCTCTGTTTTCTTACTCATTGCCTTTTCGGCCATGTAACTTACCCTATGACACACCGCACATATCACGCGTCTTGTTTATCATCTGATCATCTGTTCCTCTATTCTATAAAATACATATTTGCAGTAGTGTGCTGGTAAATAGGCTCTGTAAAACACGAAAAGCCCTGATTTGTGTTGTTTATGTAATTTGCATGGTGTAAATATCTGCAACATGAATGACTGCAAGCTACCAATGGTAGTATTTCAAAAACTGACACAAAACCAATTTAAATATTTAACGATGTGCCTTAGTAAAACAGGACTGGCCAATGCCAGTCCACCAGGAGGTATCTGTGCAGGGTTCCCTGACAGAAGCCAAGTGATTATAAGCCTGCCTGCTAGAAATTGGTGCTTAATAAATTCAATGAATGAAGGGATACATTAATGAAGTTGTTTTTTCTATATACGTATATTTTTTATTTATAATATCTCCTTAATTATAAATCCTATTAGCCTTGGTATAAAATATATTTACTTTTATTATTAAAATGAACCCTAAGTGATTGCTAACACAAATGGTAGATATACACACATATTCACTAGTCCGGTTAGCGGGTTATATCTATTTTTGTCTGTACCTTTAAGTCTAAAATAAAACAGGAATTCTGTTCACTGAGATTAATTCATCTCTAGTCACATAATACTGATAAAATAACAAAGATTTTCTTCATTCCTAAATTGACAAATACTTGTATTTTCATAACTTCATAAATAATCATCATTGAATTCTTCTACTTCTGTTTTATTTTCTACTGTAAACATGTCTGGTGTTTCTTTTCCAATAAACTTAAACACAGTCCTCTCACAATACACAATTTTAAGCTATTCTTTAGTTTTGTATATGTTTGAAATTTACTTAAAGGGATTCTAAGTGATTTTACTCCTTACATACTTAAATCTGAAATGGAATATCTCAGTTGCATAGCCTAAATTTTATGTGTTTGTAGTTTTCCTGTAAATGTTTGAGTCTGTTTTCCCTATGGTATTGCATAACAAAAAGTTTACATGCATAAACTTAATAAAAATGACAAACAAATGACAGAAATATGGGGATATTAAATTGTAAGATGCATAATAGATCAAGATTTAGACAGTTTAACATATGTAATGTTTAATATTTTCTTAAAATCAATGAGCAGTTTAATGTACTTCAATTTCTAGCTCAGTAATTGGTGAATGTTACTCTTGGCAGTTGTATCAAAGAAATATAGTTCCAGGCATCTCTACCCTTAGACAGGCAGAGTACAGTATGGGAGAGGATGAAGACCATGCTGGGTTGAGAAGCGATAATCTGAATAATAACAAAGATATAGATAAATATAGATAGAGATTTGTTGTATATATATATATATAATTATGAATTATGGCAGTGACACAAATCCAAAATTCAAGATATTTGTAATCTTTTCATAATGGGGATAATTTGGGACATTTATATCAACACAGGCTTTGATATGTTTTAGTATATGAGTTAGTTAATAGAATTTATTTATATGATTCAGAACTTTTACATGTGTCTCATATCCATTTTAATATATCACTTCTTACAATATAAAACTTGAAAGATAGCAAATAGACGATTCAAATGTTAAAATTTTATCTATACTGATATTGTAAATGCATGAATTTGATTTATTTCAGGGAAAACTTTTATAAGTAACACCAGCACATATTTTAACAACATAATTGCTTCTGATGTATAATAGATGACTAATGATATATTCGGTTTACAAAAAGACCCATTTGAATGAAAAAATGCCCAAATTACATTATTATTTTTCTACTCTGGTGAATATATTAATAATTATATTTTTAATCTGTGCTTTGTTTTGGACACATTGATTGTTTCTAGAGACAAAGTGCTCAGTATTTGAAATATCCTAGATAAAAATGTGATCACTAAATTCAGTACACAGATACAGGCATTAATCATCTTTTCACACTATTTGTAACAGTGCAAATATTTGATTTTCTTTTAGCCTACATAAGAAGACTAATTAATAACACCAACACACAAGCTACAGTAGACATTTTCCCTACTTTGCTATTCAAATCATGCTAGGAAGTTTAAAAAAGACTATTTTTCCTAAACAACATAAGATCCTTATTTTATTAAATGGCAATTTCAGCATGTATAAAAGGAAATACAAAGAGATAAAATGAGGCTTATTAAACTCCTTGTAAACCACTGAAAAAAATAATCATTAGTTATAAAATAATTTTATTTTAATAATTAATAGGAAAACCAAATACATAGTCATTTTGAGATAATAAAACACTTGAAGATAAATTGTCTGAGTTTTAAGTGAAACTTTGCTTCAAATTCACAACATTAGTTCCATTCTCTCTGCATATTTAAACTGTTTGTGTGTGTGTGTGTGTGTGTGTGTGCTTAGTCTAAAATAGAGTATTTCAATGAAAGTTGTACAGAAATTCATATTATATCATTATTCCTAGTAAACACATGTTGCTAAAATGGACTTAATTCTCTTTTAAAATACATAGAAAACATTTATTGTTAAATATTTAAATTTACTGTAAATGTCATTTTGTTTTTAACTATATGGACATTGTAGAATGGTTAAATCCAGCTAATAGAAATTGATTCTGACATCGAGAAATAAAAATGGCTTTCACCAGCCAAATAAACATCAGATAATCATTCTGATTCCAGGTCTCTAAGTATAATTCATACCTTTTAAAGGACACTTACTGAATATTTATGATTTATTTCTCTGGAAAAGATAACACAACATTTTACCTATTAAAAAGCACACAAACTCTATAGTGAAACTGAAAATAAAAAAAGAGAAGAAAAGAATTGGTAGAACGGTCACTGCTTGGCTATTCTCTGCTGATTTCTCATACGAAGTCCTTTTTATTTGCTGAACAAATAGCCAATTGTTGTTGAAGTGAGCAGAGCAATTCAACTGCACCAGCTACTACCACCTGCTGCAACTAATTAAGTGTGATTGTAAGGTAGTGAAGAGGTGGCTGTATTATCATAACCACCTGAAATTCTTGATTTGAGAGAATGCCCAGAATTCCAGGGCATTCGACCAGCAAAGACAAATTGTTGAACTGTTTCATAAGCTTTCCAAAGTCATGTATTTATACCAGTGCTTTTTGGGCTACTTACAGCTTCAGGTCAGCTAGTGAATTAAGTATATTTAATTTGATGTAAGAAAATTCAAGTCGACATGCAAGTCAAATCAACTACTGTAATACAGCTGGTCCTACTTCTTTCTATGAAAAGATTTCATCTATTCTGAAAGATAAATATACTCAATTTGAAGTAGAAATTGATCTCCCAAAGTGATTTCAATATAAAATGTATCCAAAAGTTTCAAAATAGTCTAAGTACACATACCAGTAGACATTGATTTTTAAGAAGCTGTTTATTCTCTCAAATATAAGCAACATCCATTGAAACAATAAAGTGACCTATTACTTGTGACTAATTGGCATTAGAAATGGGCTTTCCAAAGAAACATAAAATACAGATGTAATAGAAATTGGCAAATTAAATTTTCAGAATTTAAAACTTTTTTTCCCTATATGTGGAACAATAATTAATATTTTAATGACTGAGTTGAGAATTACTAATGAAAAATTAAATATTATACATGTAAAAACAAAGAGAATTAAGAGATTATATAAATTTAAGATTTCTTCATAGAAAAAACAACTCATGTCTAACCAAAATGTTTTTAAAAGTTTAAACAAAGCTCTTTGAAACATAAATTTCTCAAGCATTCCCTTGATTCTTTTTGGTCAAGGACATACACTGAAGTGTACATTTTAATGAAGAAACAGTTATTGGTGGTATGAGAAAGAAAAAAGATCAGCAATGTATGTGAACACAATTCCAGATAATTGCTCCATTACACAGTAATTTAAGAAATATTACCTTTATGAGCACTTTACCTATCACTGTGGCATTGAAATAAGTTGTTAAATTAGTTATAAACACAACTGACCGAGCAGGATGGAAGTTATAAACCAGAGATTTAATGAGACATAGAGGTAACATATGGGGAAAGAAAAAAGAAGATATGAAAGGAAGGGAGAAAAGAAGAAAAGAGGAAAGAAGAGAAAATGGCAGGGAGGAAGGAGAAGAGGAGGAAGAGGAAGGGGAAGGGAAAGGAGAAGGAGAAAAGGAGAAGGAGGAGGAGAGGAGGAGTGGAGGAGAAGAAGAAGAGGTGGAGGAGGAGGAGGTGGAGGAGGGAGAAGAAACACAAGAAGGATTGAGGTCCCTTTATTTGTATAGTCAATCAATAATGAAAAGTAAGGTTCCTGGCACATCATTAATAGGACGATTTTAAAAATGATGCCTAGTGGCTAAAAATTTCATTCAGGTAGAAGAGTATTTTTCTTTTAGAAAACACATGAAATATATAAGAAGTTTCATGCATGCCATTTTTGTGATATTTTAATGGGATATTTTAAATGATCATAGAAATAATTTAATAAGATATTTAATACATTTTAAGGTACACTTTTCTGCCTCTCATAAAGGCATACAAGTACAAAGTAGAATGGAATTTAAAGGGCATGAGAATATAGTACAGAATTTTAGTTTTTAACTTGACATCTCAAGATTTGAACATATAAAGAAAATTCTCCAGACAAATTTGTTTTCTTAAGGTTCAGTTATATTTTTTATTTAATAATTTTGTTGGTTTTCATTTTACACCCATAATACATAACAATTGCACAAATCTGAAAATTTCAGAGAAATGAAAAGCAGCAAATGAGAAGTTTTGATTCTAACATTATGCAATATACTTTAACCAATTTCTTAATATTTAATATCCATCCTCTTTCACATACAGATATTCATCCATATAATCAATTTTATGAATAAAATTTGGATGTGGAAATTGCCACAGTGTTATAGAACATCAGGTTACCATTTCTTTTTCCAAAACAAAAATTCAACAATATGTTATTTTCCTCGTGGTCACAGTCAAAATCTAGATGTGCTAGTTATTATTTACTTCTAGTTGGATATATGTACTATATAGTGCGAGAATAAAAATTATAAAAATTAGTACTCTCACCAAGGCCTAGATTAATTGCACGTAGGAAACCAACAAAAGAGCTACAGTATCCCTGTGAAAGAGTGAGAGTGAAGAGCATCTACCAAAGGTCGTGCATAGTCATTCTTGGAGAGAAGCTATCTCTCCAGAACTCTTGATGATGGCAATTCTTCAATATCTCATGGTACCCAGCAGCCAGCATAATTGAAATTCTAGGAAGAAACCTTCCTGTGCTAAAAGAAAAATCAGGTTATAGATATTTGTAGAAATGTCAGTGTCACTAATACGGCTAAATGCAATTGTATAATGCTGGCTAAAATGATGTTTCTTAAAAATATAAGAATGTGAGCAAAAAAGCAATAAAAATATTTGTTTGTATATACAGTATACTTTTACCACTGGATATATATGCATAGATGATAGGCAGATAGATAGATGATTGATTGATTTATACTTTCTGATTCTGACATATTTTCTTCCTCTGTTATTTTTCTTGTTTTCATTTTTATTAGTACTTATTTGTAGTACATAATGAGTATATTAATTATGGGGAGTTGGTACATGTACATAATACATCTTATCCTTTTCTCTCATCCTTTTTTCTTGCACTTTCTTGTCTCTAAATCCATCTCTTAGGGGCTGGAGATTTAGCACAGTGGTTAGACCGCTTGCCTTGCAAGCATAAGGACCCGAGTTCGATCCCCAGCACCAAAAAAAAAAAAAAAAAAAAAAAAAAAAATTGTAGGTTTTTGGGGCTGGGGATTTACCTCAGTGGTTCGAGTGCTTGCCTTGCAAGCATGAGGCCCTGAGTTCGATTCCTGGTACCAAGAAAAAAAAAAAAAAGCTTTTCAATTCTAGATCCATCTCTTAATACTCTTCTATTTTGCAAAAAAACATCACTCTCAATAGTCCATTTTATCTATCTTTTATTTTCTTCTTTAATTTATTTATATTTTAGTTTTCTGGTATAAGAGAAATTATGCAATATTTAAGTTTGTATGTCTGGTTTATTTCATTTAACAGTATGGTCTCAAGGTGCATCTATTTCCTACAGATTTATCCTTCTGCATGGTATAGTAGTACTCCACTGTGTATAAATATATTTTCTGTATCCATTCTTCTGTTGATGGACATATAGACTACTTCCAAGGTCTAGATATCATGAGTTGTGTTGTTACAAATATGAGTATGCCTGTATCGCTGTAACATGAAGTCTTTGGGAAACTATGTAGAAGGGGAATAGCTGGGTCAAATGTAATTTTTAATTTTAGTTTTTCAAGGAATCTTCAAAATGACTTTCACAGTGGTGTGTTATTTGAAACAGGAACACTTTTTTTGGTGGTCCTATTTAAGAGTAAGGAAATTCTTCAAAATTCTTCCCAACTTCTTAGTGCTTTTTAGATTTGAATGTCAGCAAGATTGAGATGAAAGGATTCATCTAAGTAGTATAAAGCTTTCATCTTCAGCAGCCAACATTTCCATCCAAGAAGGGTAGTTGCCGCCAAGGTATCTTTGTGTCACATACAGGTCTTCAGAAGGCTGGTTCCGAGTTTGGGAGAACTTTCCATCGGGCTGCAGGTTTCTTCAACCCATTGATGCTAGTCATGTTTACTTAGCATAAAATATTAGAATTGAATCCTTTAATGAATATGCTCTTTAGTATACTTCAGTAAGGTAATTTAAGAAAATGGATATCAAAGATAATGATCGACCTACTCTACTGTAAATTAAGTATGACATACAGTGTGACATTGTTTTGTCCTGTATGGATTTCAGATAAAGAAATACTATTTTTCCAGCATTCATAAGGCCTTACTGTGGCCCTATAGAACTTAAACCCACAGTTTAGACCTTTCCAATATACCCAGTAATCTGTCTTCAAAAGCAAAAACTAACTTACTTATTGTTGAATTATATAATTTGCATTGTGCAGTGATATGTTTTCTTTTACTCAGCATTATATTGTAATATTTATTCATGCTATGTATAGCGACTGTTTGATAGCTCTATTTCTTTGTGTTCTCTCCCACTTTATGAAGATACCAATTATATTCAACTATTAAACTGAGGATGAAGTTCTTAGTTTATTATAAATAGTAATATTATTTATAATTTGTGTTAGTTTTCAAGACCACCCATAAGAAAATACAGTGGCTTATAAACAATAGATTTTTCTTTTTCATAGTTCTGGAGGCTAAAAATACAAGATTGATGCATCTGCAGGTTTTCTTTCTCCTAAATCTTCTCATTGGGCTTGCAAACAGACCCCTGTTCCCCATGTCCTCAGATGAGCTTGGCTCTGTGTAAGGCCTTTTAATGTCACTCTCTTTACTAACAAGGACATCAGTCACACTGGATTAGGATGTCACCCATATTATTTAATTTAACCTTAATTAAATTGCATAAAAATCCCAGCTGAAAACACAATCAATTTGCCAGTTAGAGCTTCATATATTCATTTTTGGTTTGTGGGATGCAACTGACTTCATAGCACTGTGTCTTGTGGTATACTAATTTTCATTTTCTAGATTTCTTTTTACAAATAATGTCATATTTGCTTCTTCTTTTCCATTTCATTTCCCTCACTTTAATTATTATGAAGTTTTTACTGCATTGTACGGTACTTTAAAAATGTATTGTTATTGATTAGTAGAATTTGATATATGGCTATTCTATATTTGTCTGTTCATCCAGCTGATTGAACACTTTGGCCATTTGTTGTTTTGTTTCTTCCAAAAGAGACTATTATAAACATTTATGGACAGTGCTTTGAAATTATATATCACTGTGTTTTATTTCTCCCATGAACAAATGTAGGAGTAGAAATGACTACTTTGTATGATAGACATACTGTAATATTTTTTAAAAATTACCAAGGTATTTTCCTAAGTGACTCTTCCCTTTTTTATTTCTATAAGAAACGAATGAAATTTTCAAATCCCACAATTCATCGTCAACAGTTGACATGATCAGAATATTTAAATTTAGATATTTCAATTTGCGTATGGTGTTACATCACAATCGTAAATGCCTGGATTCTTTATTTTCTTGCATATGATGGTTTTTGCAGCTTTAGAATAATTCTTAAATCTGTGTAGTAAATCCTCTAATTTTATTCTTTTTTCTCAAAGTAGTCTGATATATTATAGATTTGGGGATTCCCAGAAGAAATGTAAAATCAATTTTTCCATTTTCACAAAATATTCCATATGTTGAAATTCAGATTTTATAGACTCTATAGATTGCTTTGGGGAAATAAAAATTATGTAGAATATTTATAGCTATAAGAACCTTATAGATTGCCATTAGTTTAGATATGCTTTAATTTCCCATAGCTTGTATATCTTGTTCTTAGTAATAGAACATGTACATATTTTATCTTATTTACCTCTAAATATTATTTATTTATCAGTGCTAGCAACAGGTATTGGTTATTAATTTTGATATTTTAATTTCTATTACTAGTGTGTAAATTAATCTCTTATCCACAAAACATCCTAAATTCACTGAATGTATTTGTTAGCATTTTGTCATATCTTGTTGGATTTTCTATGTAAAAGATTTTTAAAATACATTTGTTTCCTTTTCAAACAGGATAAATTTTAATCTCATTGCAGTACAAAGACCCTTCACTATAATGTTGGGTGAATTTCTTGATCCAAGATCTTAGCAATCAAATTTTTACAATTAAATGTAACATTAACCTCAGCTTTGACACATATGTGGAAGTTCTAGTAATAATTTGCTGAGAATTCATCAAGAATCTGGTGAATTCTATAGAATGATTTTTTACATCTATTTCAATGATTGTTTAATATTTTCACTTGTTAATATGGTGAATTATGCCCTTGACTTGAAAATGTTTAAACTTCACATCTTATTAAGGTAATTTTTGAATTTTTGTATCTGTGTTTATGAATGATAGAATGATATTAGTAGCAAGTTTTTCTTCTAATTTTCATGATTACTTTTTATATCAGAGGATAATGTTTCCTTCATAAAACAATTAAAATTATTTTTATTTTCTTGAAGAGTTGTGAGTAGAATGACTTAGGGAATTTGTATTTCATCTGTTTCTAACATGTTTATATAGAGTTTTGCAAAATATCCCCTTAACAGCCTTTAAATATCTCAAAAATATACGGTATGATAATCTTTGTCATTCTTCAAATCAGCAAGTCATATCTTCATTATTCCAGACCAGTTTAACTAGAGTGTTATAAATTATATTAATATTTTTAAAACCCTGCTTTTGATATTTTTATCATATATATCATTTTGTATTTGCTATTTCACTTATAGGCTTATCTTTTGAACTTGCTTTTATTGTAATTACTTTGTTTGAGATTATTTTTCAAAATTCTCAGTGTAGAAGTTGATTTTTTAATTTCACATCTTCTTAGTTGGTGCCATAAGAATTTAGTACTATAATTTTCCCATAAATGTTATTTTATCCACATCATGTATTTCATATTTTGTTTTCTTTTTTATTCCATTTAAAAGTTTCTGATTTATTTTTATAAAAAGTTATTTTTATAACATTTTATTTATATAATTCATATACTATTTAATTCAGTAAGGTAAATATTATAATTTAATTATTGTAAATAAATTTACAGATTCATGTAGTCATCACTGCAATTGATTTCACAACATTTTCATCATCCTTGCAATTGCTCCCCCCAGAATTTAAGCTTCATTGTTTGGTAGTCAATCTCTTTTCCAACCCCATATCCTCATCCTGATTCTATTTTATGTTTTCCGGATTTGTCTATTCTGGAGATGTATAGATATGCAAGCAATGTAGCCAATTTGCTGTATTCATTCACTTAATGTGTTTTTAAGTTTCATGCAGGTTATGTCATGTATCAATGATTATGTTTTATTGTTGAATATCTTATAGAGTACAGTAGGCAGAATACTGACTGACCAGAGAGGTCCACATCATAACACCAGCTCCTGTGAAGATGGTAAATTATATGGGAAAAATGATTGCAGATGTCATATGGTTTATGTTATTAACAGAATAAGAAGATAGAAATCTGAAAACTCTTTCAATGTCTGTCGAATACATAGAATTTAACAATGATTTAAAATGAAAATTCTCAGCAAATTATTAATGGAATAGAATTTTCTCATAGATGAAAAACTATAGTTAATATTACACTTAACTGTGAAAATTACATTGCTTTCTAAAATCAGGAACAAGAGGAGAAAGTTCATGCAAAATTATAGTGATTAAGGTATATTATTTTAGATAGTACTAGTAGGCCAAACTTAATAAGAGACCCTCAAGAAGAAGAATAAAGCGAAAGTATTAGAAATATAAACAAGAAATAATGAAGAAAGCAGAGGTGGCGGTAATGCAAATGCTTTTCTAAAAATACAGAAAAGGGCCTCAAGCCAAGGAATGAAAGCTGACGCTCTAGTTGGAAAACACAAGGGTACAGGCCTCCCTGTAGAGACTCCAGAAGGAAAACACAGCCCTGATAAGTTATTTTTGCTGTGCAAGACTCTTTTCAGATGTCTGGCCTCTAGAACTATGAAATAAATTTTATTTTGTAATCATTAAATTGTGGCAGTTGTGTAGCATCAATAGGAAATACATTTCACATTTTGGTTTTCCTTTTATCAGTTTTGGATATTTGAGTTGGTTCTATGATTGATTATAATGAGTAATACTTCCAAGGACATTCATTTTCACATTTTTTGTGCAAATGTCTATTTTTTGGTTCCTTTGGGTAAAGATCAAGATGTATTATCTGACCAAAAGTTCATATGGAACTATGGAACTTCAGGTACTCTTTTTTGGAGACCTGGCATGTGTTTTCCCAATAAGGTCTGCCATTTTATAGTTCCATTAATAGTGTAGGAGGTTTCATATTTCCCCATATCCTCACCACCACTTTTTTTGTTGTTGTTGTTCTGGGAATTGAACTCAGGGCCTTGCACTTGCTAGGCAAGTACTCTACCACTGAGCTAAATCCCCAACCCCCACCACCAGTTCTTAATTACCTATTTGATTATAGCCATTATTTTGGGTATAAGTGGTATCTCAGTGTGGCTTTAATTGGCCTTTCTCTGGTCTGGTAGCTGATCAAATTCAATTTCTTACTGTATGCTTATAAACTGTCATAGTTGCTTTTCTCTCATGGCTGAGACAAAATACCTGAAAGCTAAAGTTAGGGGAAGAAAGGTTTATTTGGCTCACAGTTTGTAGAGGTCTCAGTTCACAATTGGCTAGATCCAAGGCAGGGTGGCATGGCTGACAGGAAGAAGGCAGCAAGGTAAGCAAGGGATGCAAGCAAGGGGTAGGCAAGCCTCTTTCTATCCCTTACATTTTATCCAGGTTACCTGGCATTAGGGTGGGTAGCATGCCCACCCTTAATCCTAGCACCTTTAATCCTAGTGTCACATCCTTGATCCCAGCAGAATTATGCCAAACAAATCAGTGGATTAATTTAGTATTCATACACTCTAGATTCAGCCCCACCCATGATGACATGAGGCTTTGGGGGGACATCTAGACACAAACCATAACATAAGCTAATTGAATATCTTTTTTCGCAAAATAAAAGAGATTTATTTATTTTGTTTTCCATTGTAACATCACATACACTTCAAATACAGTACATTTTCAGCATTAGCAAAAAAGTTGGAGGAAAGGAGAGACCACAGTGCAGGGTCAACAGAAATTTTAACTGGTAATTCTAAGATATCTGAGAGGAAAGGAAAAACACTATAGATATAAAATACTTTCTTATAGCCTGAAAAACCTCTGTAAAGTTTCTTTTGTTTTGGGATCTTTGCAAGAGACACATTTTATATAAAATTTGGATACTTGCCATTTATAATTCAATTGACAATGTTCCATACGTATCTGAGATACAATTTACTCACCAAACATGATTTGTAAATATTTTCCTTCATTCTGTGAGGGCCTAGGCACTATCAATAAGACACTTACACTCATGGAAAAGAGCAACATAAGTGCTACTGGAGTAATTTGACACAACATCGATGTGTGTGTAATCATTCTAAATTTTATGAAGAAAATAACATAGAACTGCTCTAGAGTGGAGACAATTGAACTATTAAAAAAAGGCAAGACCTACCAAGCAAAGCCAGGCAATATAGAAAAAATGCCATTGTTAATACTTTTGTTCTTTTTAAGACTATTTCCTGTTACTCTGAACTATCTTAGATCATCATGATTTATAATTAAATTCACAGAAGGAAAAAGCTAAACTTGCTAATTTATGATAGTGTAACACTTGTTCAAACGTCTACCACTACAATAATATATGGATAATTAAAATGAAATTTCTTTTGCTTTGTGTTAAAATTCTTGTTCACACAATCTGACATTTTAAAATGAAAGTAAAACCTTTTAGAAGAAGAAATTAATTACACATTTCTTCCTGCATCTTTCTGTGAGATATCTTCCTATTATCATACATATTACTACCATTTTTAGGTATTTTATGAGAACTTTGCTTGAGTTCATCTGATGAGATAATTTAAAGCTAATGTTTTCAATGCATAAACACTTTAGAATTCCATTCTTGGCTAGTCTAGGACAACTTAGAGTCATGTTTCCACCAGAAAACATCTAGCTCTGGTAAAAGTAACCAGAGCTAGATATAACAAGGAAAGTATTTTTAAAGACATTTAAGAATTTCTGTGATAGCTTTTGAGGGGTCACAGATCTGAAAAAAAGAAGGAGTGCATGGAGAAGACTCTAAACAGTACATATGCAAATATCCTTCTAGGGTAATTTGCCATGTTTTAAGTGGAATGGGAAGGAATCCAACATGGCCGAAGAGAAGAGGAAATATGTTGGAGTTGCTTTGTGAAAATTTATTAAAATCCAGGACACTGCAGCCTGGAAATTATGCCGGCACACGGAAGACCAGGAAGCTGCTCCCTCTGCCAAGAACCCACCAGAATTTCTTTCTTTCTTTATTTTCTTTTTCTTTTTTCCAAGCCATAGCCACTAACTGGAGCCCCCTAGAGATGAAAACTTGATGATCTGCAACTTCAGTGGGCATTACTGGAAGAGAAAAAAATCATCCCACCCTGCCCTGAGTTCAACAGCTGGCTGGGAAGAAAAGAGAGGGGAACAAAAATTGCAATTTGCCAGAGGCAAACTTTCCTCAACTGCAGCCCCCCCAAAAAGCAGTTCGGCCCCATGTCAGCCATGGCAAACTGCAGCATCTCTGCCTGATATCCCTGAATACATCACACAGCACAAGTGCATCCCTGCTTCTAGTGGCCAGGAGAGAAGAGAGAGGAGAGAGGAGTCCCAGCAGCATGGAACAGAGGAGGTTGTGTAGACACAGAAGTGCCAACGATACTAGCACACCTGCGGAAAAGTTGCAGAGATATAAAAGGTAAGGAAACATGGCTGGGCTGCTGGGGACCCCCAGCGAGATGCTGGCTGAAAACTCTGCCCTAGACTTGAAATACAGAGGCCAAGATCAACACACTACCCAGCACTACCTACAGCCTCAGTGGGGCTACCCAGTACAGATCTGGGCTCTGGTTTGGACACTACCATAGGACTGTGGACATCAGAAAAACCTCACTATACATATATTTTTTTCACTTGGTTACCCATGTGTTTTGCTTTCCTTCTTCTATCTGTTCTTATTTGTTGTTCTATAGGTTTTTACTCTCATTGTCTTCTGTTTTGTTCTTAACTGTCTTTCTCTTTTTTCATTTCTCTTTGTCTTTCCTCAATTGCCTCTTCTGATTTTATTTTCTTACTTTTTTCATGAGACTGAATAATATCTACATTTTGTCTGGTCTGCTCCAATATTTTCACCCTTCACTCTTCTTTATCCTGTCTACTCCAGTTTCCCAAAGTTTGAGTGATATTCTTTTATCCTTCAACCTTGCATCTACTATATTTCTCTTCACTCACCTCTCTACCTCTCTCTATCCCTCCTAATCTGCCCCAAATACACAGGATAAAAACCACTGTACTAACAGGAAACTCACTGAATGCAAGTTCTTGTCTATGTTAGATATTGTTGACTGTAGACTTTGCTCCTATGGTTAAAGATAAAAAACTAACAGTTACCACAGTCTATCAATATCATGAATATGCTTGATGAGATTGTTATCACTAATATACTACTATAACCAGAGTGACATACCTTTTATAACAAGTTGTAATTTCTTGAATGACAATACTATAAGTATCTGAGTCATAATCACCAACATAGCCCAGTACCTAAAAAATTAAGTGCTGGGCCAAAGAGACAGCAAATTCTGAACCCCATTATATTTGGAAGGTAGGCTCTTGAGACAAATAAAAAAGCCAAGAACCACTTGTACCTAGAAGACATCTCTAATGAATAGACATTCCTAGGAAAGCCTTGATACTTGTCTTAAAACTATCTACCATAAACAAAGTATAAAAATCAACATGGAAAGTAAAATAAAAGAGAAATATATATATAATGTATAATACATATGATATATATAATATGACAAGACACAGAAATAAAATATAACCCCAGACTCCCAGACCCCCAAAACAAATCCAGAAGGCAATGAAATAGAGGAAATCCATAGCCACCCAACCAAACTTTCAGAAATGACAGCAACAGATGTCAAAAAAAACAGGTGAATGAGGCTGTAGAGTGCATCAGATTAGAAATAATTGCTCAAGTTAAAAAAGAGATGATGATTATATTCAAAGACCTACTTAGTGAACTTAGAGTAGGCACAGATAAAAAAGCCGAGGAGCTTAGGAAAACAATGGAAAACTTGAACACTCAACTCAGGAAAGAATCGGAACCCATGAAACAGATTCAAACAGATGTTCAAGAGAACAAAACTTTCTTTGAACGTTTATGCAGTAGATTGAATGAAAGTGAAGAGAGAATTTCAGACCTAGAAGACAGGACTGTAGGTAACAACTGCGAGGAGAAAGATGTCTTAACAGTAGGTAGAGACTATGAAAAATCAATCCAACAGCGGCAAGAAGATCTAAAGAAGAACAATATAAAAATGATTGGAGTTGGGAAAGGGAACAAGGGAGGGGGAACAGGGAACAAGAGAAATAAGAAATGGAAGGGAAAAATGGAAACAAAGCTTTCGTAAAAAGGGAAGGAGGAGGGGTGAGGGGAGGGGAGGGGAATGGGAAAAAAGAAGCAACAAGATATGTCATGTACAGGTACAAATACCCTATGATGAATGTTATCACTATGTACATCTAAAATGTACCATTAAAATAAAATAAACTTTAAAAAAATGATTGGAGTGAATGAAAAACCAGGATACAGTGCAAAGGAAAGAAAATAATTATTGGCAGAAGTAATGACAGAAAATTTCTGAAACGTGAGAAGAGAAATTGACATACAGTTAATCGAGGCATATAGAAACCCCATTAGCCATGACCAAGATAAAGCTACATCAAGACATGTAATAATCAAGATTCCAGAAATTCAACAGAGAAACAGAATATTGAAAATTGTTAGAGAAAAGAAACAAATCACTTACAAAGGAAACCCCATCACAATCACAGCAGACTTCTCAACACAAACCATTAACTCAAGGACAACTTGGAGCAAAATATTTCAAGCACTAAAAGAAAATAATCTCCAAGCCAAATTGAGGTACCTGGCCAAACTATCTTTCAAATTCAACAATGAAATAAGATACTTCCATGACAAAGAACAGTTGAAGAAATTCATGACTACCAAACCATTTCTACAGAATATTTTGAAGGCTATCTTACAAAGGGGAAAAGGAGACTATAATTCCAAGGACACCAATGAAAAGAATCCACCAGGCAAAGCAAGAAGTTCAACAGAGGGAAAAATGGAACTGACAACAGAAAAAGATTATGACAAAGATAAGTCAATACGTAACAGTTATAATCATCAATATAAATGGTCTCAACTCACCAATCAAAAGAAACAGACTGGCAGAATGGGTCAAGAAACAGGATCCATCAATATGCTGTACACAGGAAACACACGTAATCTAAAAAGATATTCATAGACTGAAAAGCAAAGGATGGGAAATGGTACTTCATGTAACAGGAACCAAAAAAAAAAAAAAAATCAGGAGTATCCATCCTAATCACAGACAAAGTGAACTTTAAGCCAAGACTGATCAATAGAAACAAAGAAAGTCTTTAGATACTCGTTAAGGGATAACTCCAAGAGGAGGAGATAACAATCATTAATATTTATGCACCAAATACAAGTGCACCTAACTACATAAAACAATTATTAAAGGACATGAAAGATCAAATAAACACAAACACAATTATAATGGGAGACCTCAACACCCCGCTGTCACAAATAGACAGATCAACCAGACAAAAAATCAACAAAGAAATAGCAGAACTGAACCAAATCTGTGAACAAATGGACTTAGCAGATGTCTACAGAACACTCAGAATATACATTCTTCTCAGCTGCACATGGGACGTTCTCCAAAATAGACCACATACTAGCACATAAAGCATGCTTAAGTAAATGTAAAGGAATTGAAATTATGCCCTGTACATTATCAGACCATAGTGCAATGAAATTGGAAATCAATGGTAAAAGAAACCAAAAAAAACACATAAACACATGGAAATTAAATAACACCTTGCTGAACAACTGCTGGGACACAGAGGACATTAAAGAAGAAATTATACAATTTATACAATTAAATGATAATGACAATACTACATACCAGAACTTATGGGACACGAAAGCAGTGCTACTAGGGAAATTCATTGCGTTGAACTCCCACATCAGGAAAACAGCGAGCTCAAATAAACAACATAATGTTGAATCTCAAACTCCTAGAAAAAGAAGAACAAATGAAATCCAAAGCTAATACAAGAGAGGGAATTATAAAGATCAGAGCTGAAATTAATGCAGTTGAGACTAAGGAAACAATACAAAGAATCAATGAATCAGAGTTGGTTCTTTGAAAGATTAAATATAACTGGCATGCTCCTAGGACATCTTCTCAAATAAAGGAAAGAAAAGATTCAAATCCATGCAATAAAAAATGAAGAGTGAGGTCACAACTGGCTCTGCAGAAATCCAAAAGATCACCAGTACCTACTTCAAGAACCTGTACTCAAACAAGATGAAAAACGCTGAAGAAAGGGACAGATTCTTAGATACATATGAATTATCAAAGCTGAATCAAGAAGAAAGAAAAAAAACTAAATACCCCAATATTAGCCATTGAAATTGAAGAGGTAATTAAAAACCTACCAACAAAGAAAAGCCCAGGTCCTGACAGATTCACAGCTGGACTCTACAATAAATTCAGAGATGATCTAATACCACTACTCCTCAAACTCTTTAAGGAAATTGGAAGAGAAGCAGTACTCCCAAAATCATTCCAGGAAGCAAGCATTACCCTGATACCAAAACCAGAAAAGGATCCAAACAAAAAAGAGAACTACAGGCCAATTTCCTTAATGAAAATAGTTGCAAAAATTCTCAGTAAGATACTGGAAAACAAATACAACGAATTATCAAGAAGATTATACACTATGACCAAGTGGGATTCATTCCAGTGATGCAAGGATGGTTCAACAAATGCAAATCAATAAATGTAAACACCATATTCTAGCAGGAAGAGCCAGAAAATTGCAAGACATATCCATGGGGCATTCGGCAATGACATATTTCAATTATTTTTTAGACTATTGAAAATAAGGACCCTGTATATCAGAAAATGATAAGATTAACCTTCACATTTGATATTTGAAAGCAAAAAATGGAAGGTGAAATGGCAGCAATAGATAGTTTTCTCAATTTCACACCATTTTATCAAGCGGTTTCACTATTGGTTTACCTGATTTTACTGGACACAAACAGAGAGAACTGGACAGGAATGTGATGTGATGGTAAGACATAGAACCTGTATTTTCAGGGGTGGGCTTGTTGCATTCAGTGCTCAAGTTGGCCATGGGAATATTCACTTGGCCCATTGGACAAGGCAGCAACAGAAGCTCCTACTGAAAATCAGTTCTTATGATTCTTGCCCCCACTGGAGATTCTGTGTACAAGAACAGAACTCCCAGAGATCCTATAGCTTTCTACTTTTATCACAATTGTCTGCTATTAATTTATTTAATTTGAAAATTCTGTCAGGAATTATAATTAGTACTATCCTTAGTGATCTCTATAATACAGTGAAATAAATAAATTACACCATATATTTTACTTATTTATCCTGCGCTCTACTGAAATATAAATTTCAAAAAGACACATTTTTGGTTTGTTTGTTACCTTATTCCCAATGTCTGGAAGATACTACTCCAGGTTCAGAGCATGTGTACATACAGCATTAATCAAAATATATGGTGAATTTTTAAGTTACAAAATTATTTCAGTAAAGACATTTTGCTTTGCTGCATTAAAATTGCCCCTCTTACTTTGAACACATCTGTGGAGCTGTTGCCACTTTCTGCCTCTTGACTGAGTGTCTTTATGGATAAAAAGTGACAAAAAATACCAAGAGTGCAGCCGTGAGTGTCATGCAATGGTAAGGGAGACTCATGAAAACACTACAGTGTTTCTCATCTCCTTGTTCACCTAATCGGGCACACAAATCTGGGTCTTCCCCAAATTCAAAATGACCATGAGATGTTATCAACATCGAGGGAACCAGGACTGAACAACTAAAAGCACTCCAACTCCGTGCAATAAATCTAATCATGATGTACTACAAATACGTACTAATAAAAGTGAAAAATTTAAAATCATCAGTAATGACAATAACACAAAATGCACTTCCAGAACCCCTTCAGAAAGTGGCAAGAAGGTGGGATAAGTGTGTTCAAAATTGGAGGGGGTGTATTTTGACAAATATTAATTGCAATGTGTCTTTTAATGTAATACATTTTTAAAATACAAAAATTCACCATATATTTTGACCTTCCCTTGTATTTGCCAATAAATCCATTAATTAATCATTTAATTTTTCCTTTGCTTTGTATATTATTCCAATTATTAAAAATTTGTGTTTGTTATTGAAAACATTTTGAAATATTAAAACCACGTAACACACGAATACTTGTGCATTACTGCAACTTTGTTTTTCCAATTTCAATGGTAAGAGAAACATAAATACATTGGGTCAGAAAGTTCTAATGCCCAAATAAATGACTTTTCATAAGTTTACCCTCACAGATACAGAACATTCAGAAATATGACATTAAATTCCAAGCATTCTAAGATAAGGACTAATTTTAAAACTTGGAATTAGAGATTTTAAATATTTAAATGTCTTAAAAAATTTTAACCAATAATTTTAAGCAATAAAATCCAAGGTATTGGGCTGGGGATTTAGCTCAGTGGTTACAGTGCTTGTTTAGCAAGCGCAAGGCCCTGAGTTTGATCCCCAGCACCAAAAAAAAAAACAAAAAAAAAACCCCAAAACAAAACAAAAAAAAACCCCCAAAATCCAAGGTAATTTTGCATAGGCCTACTTCATATTTATCATGTGTGCAAGAGTGCTAAAAATATTTTTACATATAATTGTATGTGTTCCTCAAAATGTTTAAGAAGCAAATATATATAATAAATATATATGATTATATTAAAATAAATATAAATATATATGTATAATTATCCACATTTTATAAAATGGATTAAACAAGGAAACACAAGTGCTATTTCTAACATTAAGTAATAAAGTTTGTATTTGGAAATCATGTAGCTTTTTTACTGTAACGTTTAACAATGTATAAAACACTATTTTTTAGGTTTAGTGTTAAAAGGAATAACATTTACCCTAGAGTTTTAAAAAATGTAATATATGGGGCTGGGGATTTTTCTCAGTGGTTAGAGTGCTTGCCTTGCAAGCACAAGGTCCTGAGTTTGATCCCCAGCACAACAAAAGCAATATATGTCAAAACCTTCTCTAGCATTTCTTTTTTATTTTGGTAAAGTACAAGTAGATATTAATAAAGAAAATATATAAAACACTCTTCTTCTATGCAAAGAATAAAACAAAATTTCATAGCAAAATAATTAGACGATAAAAAGTTAATACACTACATCATGATTTGAAAGAATGGGCTATATGTTGCTCAGAACACAAGTTATAGACAAAAGGGACTCTGCCTTACAAAGAAAAAACAAATAAAAGAATGAGACTTTCTTTTAATGAACAAAGAGAAACTAGTAGCATAAATGAAACAATATTTTAAATATATGTTAATTTGTTTCATTTATATTCTAGAATTTCTGTACTCCTCTGCTACTAATTTTATAAAATTTTATGATCAGGTAAAATATTGAGAGCTAGCATTTGTTAGCAACCAAATGGTAAAAGTTCTGAATGAATTATATTAAATTGTTTAGTATAGATACTCAGAAATTTCATAAGGAGTTGACCAATATGGCAACAATTACAATTTCTGATCTTTATTTCCCCAGATTGTTTCTTTAAATTATATAATAAAACTATCAATGCAATGTAAATCATATTTTATCATTGGAAAACTCATGATCAGAGATGCTATTCTTTTTTTTTTTGAGATGCTATTCTTGAATTAAATATTGCAGTGATTAAAAAGAAAGCAAATTATAACACCCACAAAATAATACAAAAGTACTGTGGTGGACTGATAAGGTCCACTTGAGCAGGAACACCCAGCTGGACTGAGTTGTGTGGTTCTGAGTGTAGAAGATCCACCTGAGGATTGTTGCCAACACAGTGTAAAGGAGAACGGGGGCAGAAGACAGGGACTGGTGGTTTCACAGGAGAAGCTCTGTTGTGGCTGGTTCTCCGGAAGGGGACTCGGCTGTTCTCATCAAAGAAGGAGCTCGTGAACTTGCTGTCATCTAGGATGGCTGCTGTTCACTTCAGGGGAGCTCTGGTCTTCATCTCTGCTGCGAGCATCTTATCCTGGTTTCAGTATAGATTTCTTCAGCCATTTAATGCAGACTTGGATATGCATGGGACATTGTTGTGGGCTCCCAGCCCTCAGTTGCATCTTTCAGGTCTCCAATGCATAGACGTTCGGCACTCTTCCTGCATTTGGCTTATGGGTGAATGTTGTAACTTGTAAGTGTCCTGTATTAAATCTGCTCTCTTGCAAACCATTGGCTCTAGAAAGGTAGCTAATACATGTATAAAGTCAAAATTTTGATGTGCTATCTATAAAAGGAAATGAATAATTCATTACTTAGGTGTAGGTTATGTCACTTTGACAATTGTCATTAGTTATTGGCTTTAAATTAGTTATTCGAATGTAGAATAACAGAATTCAACTATTTCTTGAATTTTACAAATAATTATACAGTGTTCTTTTGAGAATCCCTAACATTAATCATTATTGCCATAGACTGATAATCACAGTGGAATAAAAACTCATGAGTGGTTTATACACATAAATATTATGGCAACAATAAAACTCTTTTAAGCCAGGACTGCACGCATGGGGAAGCACACCTGGAGTCCCAGCACTTTAGAGGGCTGAAGGAGGAGGCTGGGTCCCAGCCTGTGTAGCCTAGTGACTTAGTGAGACACTGTATCAAAATAAAAATAAGGGCTGCAAATGTAGCTCAGTGCAAAGGCCCTGGGTCCAATCCCCAGTACTGGAGGAAAAAAAAGCCCTTTAATGAAATGGCCAGTATTTTAGGTTTTAGTTTAATATTCATTGGTATAAACTTATTTAGTTTCTCTGATGTGCTCTTATCCACCTTTAAAAAATCTATCAAGCAGCCTGAGACTATGATCATGCATGTAGTAGTTTACATACAGATGAACAGTGGAGAACTTGTGCTGCTTTATTCTCAGGATTAATTTGTGCGTTAGGATCTTGGCACAATAAGGGCTAACGGTTAATAGACCCTTAAAGAGCTTAGAGGACTATTATATTCACGTTGCAACTTTGGAAGGGCTATTCTGAAGACCAGGAATTGAAGCTATTGACTGAAATAATTACAAAATGGACCTTTTGTGTCTGGCTACGAGCAGATGAGCTCAGCTACACCATGGCTGCCTTGCCGGTGAGTATTCTGCCCGAGCTGGCTGAAATCCCTGCGTGGGAGCTCTGGCCTCCACTTTGAAGGCGTTCCTACCAGTCTGTACCTGACGCAACAAGCAGAGCGGGTACCGTTCAACAGGCTTTGTCTGAGTACCGTGCACGAACTTAATATTGACAGGCACGATAATAGTTTCCTTAACATTCCTGGCTCATCTTTTTGGCTATTGTTTAGATATAAATCATGGCATGATTTTTAATACTTAACTCTTATGATTATCATAAAGACTAAAATATAGTCAGACAAAATACTTGCCAAAATGTATTTCAGTAATTTAAAAGGGGCCACTAGAATGATTAGATAAAAATTTAAGCTTAATATTAGAACAATAGATTTATCCTAATATATACATAATTTCAGGTAGATTATTATTTGAATAAAATTTCCTCCCATTTAATTGTGTCGAAATTAGCTGTTTGCTAAAATGTATAAAATAGATCTCTCCAAAAGACAGCCTATAGCATAGCTAAGAAATACCTGTTAGTTATGGTGATACTATGTGTATTCCCCTCCCTCAACAAATAATATTTAGAAAAAAACTGTTTTCAGATCTCATGGTTAAAGTTTCAATTTTTTTCCAGATGGTAAATTCTTGTAATTTTATTTAAGACTTTATTAATTTACAAATTGATTTCATTTAATAAAATACATTGGCTGCTTTTTCAAGGAAAACCATTTTATAAACATCAGTGAAAATTTTAAGATAAATTATTATCACTGTGGGTCAAACAAAACATTTTTTGTGCCTTTCTGAATATTTTGTTAGTTTTTTTTTTAATAGTACAATACTTTTAGTTTGAGATAAGCTAAGTATGCCATTAAGAATTCACTGAAAAACAAATTTTAAATCATGAACACCCTTTCACATGGTGCCACGTTTCTAGCAATCTTTGCAATGATGTTAATAGACAAACTATGTATGTTTTTATTTAAATATAAACTTTTAAAATCATTATATATTATACATATGTGAAAAATTGATGCAGTTACAGATAAAGCGGTGTGATAACTTTCTTTTTTGCCAACACTCTTAATAAAGTGTGAAGAAAAACAGCTTGTAAGGCTTAAGTGATATGACACTCATCCCAAAACATGACAACCCGTGCTGGTTTCCACAGTTGTTCTCAACAGATATCCTCCGTAAAATTTACTTACAAGCAGGTTTTCACATAAAAGTGAAGCTTAAAAAATCATCTTCATAGTTTTCCTCCTCTCCGCATATGTTACAATTGAGTGGAAAAGGCATGTTTTTAAATCATAATTTTAAAAAATTATTAGTACATGTTTGCAGTACATGATTACATTTTATGTGGGGAGTTGGTACATGTACATGATACACTTTAATTCTTTAAATTATCTTTTATACTTTGTTTTCCATATTTAGCTGACCTACAAAATCGATTATTCTTTAGATTTATTCCAGTACAACACTAGGATTTTATTGATTTTTTTAAATATTTTACTTTCCAAAAGAAAGTAGTAACACACACACACACACACACACACACACACACACACAATCCTCTTTTTTTTGGGGGGGTGTGCTGGGGATCGAACTCAAGGCCTTCCACTTGATAGGCTAGTGCTCTACCACTTGAACTACGTCCCCTCTCCCACTTGAACTTCATTCCTTTATAGACCTCTCTTACTGGCAATGTTTATTATATTACATGGGTACTTAATAGCAATCTTGTAGAGGAATGTTTCTTAGTATTCTTTGTGGGTTTATTAGAAAACAGAACAACTTAGCTTCTTTACTAGATAAGTTTATAATGGGAGCTTATTTCTCTGTACACTAGAAAATATAATATCATAGAATTTATATTGTTATCCAATTAAAAACAAATAAGTTTGAAGGTGTATATAATAGATTATGTAATGATAAAATGTCTGACATGTAGTAAGCACTAAATAAATATAAACAAATATATTTGTAGAAGATCAGAAGATGACAGCAATACTAAGGAGACTCAAAAGTTCACACAAATACATGCACCGTTTAAATCATACTCACTTCAATTTTGTTAGGGACACAGAGTAAATTATAATCTTATCATACTAGAAAATCACTTTGCTTTACCTGAAATCTGGCCTTTTTTATCCCCTCTGCCTCCTCTTCTGCTTTTCCCCACCATTCTCTCATATATAGTCACACATCTCCACACGGTTTCCATGTCCTTCTCTTATGGACTCTACTTTATCTATTTATTGTCACTTATTTTCTTCTTTTCACAAGTGACTCGCCTACACTGACCTTGCGTCTATGCTCGTACTTAGGCATATTGAGCTTTCTTTCCTCCTGTGTATTTATATATAATATTTTGTGCAGGCAAATGTAAAACTTCTACATTTTCTTTGCCCTTGCATATCTCTTATTCATTCTAATTTCTCTGTGACTTTGGGACGATAATTTGCCTGTTTATGCTGTCACTTGGTGCTCACTTTGTAGAGTTCATGGTACAATGTGAACCTATGAATCAAATGAAGAAAATATTTAACAAAAGACCTCATTAAACATGAAAACATATCCTCGTATACATGCATCAACTTCTCACGGTGTATCAAATAAATACATACAATTAAAGTAATAATGACTTTAAAATAATTCTGAAAATATATCAATAAATCTAGCTATTTTAAATGTTTATCTAGGATGGTACTTATTGAAAAATAATGATTTTGAAATAAAAAACAAATTAGTAAATGTAAAATGAGAATAGCTAGACTCTGATGATAGCCTACAAATGGTAATTTAATTGAAAAGAATTTGATTTATGAAGCATATATTTAAGCTGTAATAATTTAAAATTGCTTTTTTGGACACGTTTGAGTGTTTAGTAACACACGATATTCCTCTCAAAATAAAAATAAGCAAAGACTGTTAATATGAGGCAACGCAGGCATGGTGGCACATGCCAGAAATCCCGGCACTCAGGGAGACCAAAGTGAGAGGATCACAAGTTCAAGCCCAGCGTGGGTAACTTAGTGGGATTCTGTTTAAAAAAAAAAAAAAGAAAGAAAAGTGGTTGGAGTAGAGCTCAATGCAAAAGCCCTTAGATCAATCCCCAGTACCACTAAAAGAAACCAACCAAACAACAACAATGAAAATACACTGAGGCAAAAGCCTGAATCTCCACCCCTTATTCTCCTGTTCTCTTTTTTGGTGCAGATTACTCGGCCCTGTGGGAATTCGTCATCCTCTTGCCCATCTAAATCCAGTACTTTGTGCTTCACCTGTGCACTGAAGAGAGACCAGGAACCTTCATGGAAATTTACACGCGGAAAGGTACATGATATTTAAAAATTTGTAGAAAGATGTATGTGCATATGAGTGTAATTAAGTATCCTATTATACCTAAACAGTTCCTCAAAATAAATGTCACTTTACTCTGCAGTAAATAATGCCACTTTTACATAGTCTTCGATTAGGTTTTCTGACAGTACTAAAATATATCTCTCAAATTTTTACTTTAAGGCAAAATGTTTTGGTTGAAATTTATTCTTAGAAAATAAGCAGAATTGCGAATGAAGCCTAACTATATATTAATATTGTTATTCATAAATTTCAAATATTAAAAGGAAATTGTGCTGAAATTCAGCAATTTTGAATTAACATTGTGAGATGACATTGATAACAATAAATAAAAATATAGTTATTAACCCCATAAAACATTTCATTTTACTGATTTCACTTTGTTATTGCTATTTGCTATATTAAAATGCTCATTTAAAACACTGATACTTGAATTAAAAATAATATGAACTTCAATTAAAGGTATTGACAACAATTATATAGGAGTTTGTTTTTTTATTAGGAAAGTCAACTTGTACTATGTGATATGCAACTGAAAGTTTATTAGAATACATTCACATAGGTATTTGACTATACTTACAGAGGTATTTGTTTTCCAGGTTGTAATTTTTGTTTCACAACCCTTAGGAGATTTTTTTGACATTCCATAAAAAATCTCTTAAAATCCTGATTTCTAGGCTCACTGTGTAATGTGTAAGTATATATTTTTTCTATTTATTGTTAGAAGCAAATATTAGGCATTTGTAGGAAAATGGGTGCATTATGGTCATTTAAGTGAAATAAATCAGACACACAAGCTGAAGTATTGCATAGTTTCTCTTATATAAGAAACCCAAATTATAAATAAAGAGTAAAATAAATGCTAGATAATTGGAAGTAGGGAGACAGATCTTTCTCAAATGCAAGGAAAGAAGGGAGGGGGGAGAGGAGAGGGAAAGATATAAAAAAGGAATGGTGATGTGTTATATACACGTACCAACCATACACAGTGAATACAATTATTATGTACTGCAATCATGTACTAATAAAAAACTTAAAAAGAAAGGAACAAGAATGAAATAACAAAGATAAGAAAAAAGCTTAAGCACAATTAAGACAAATATTAAATTAAATAGTCAAGCAGTCCAAGAACGTCTATAAACTGAAATTGCTTTAATTTTCTTTTCCTCTAGTTTATTGCATTTCTAACAATTTTTATATTACTAAATATCCTCACATGCTTTGTACATTGTTTGCAAAAGCCTAAAAATATGATTGTTTAGATATGATTTTTCATGCCTCTCATTTCTTTTTAAATGGTAACTGAATTAGAAAATGTTGTAATAAATTTTCACAAAATGGATAATTTTTATAACAGCTAATTTTTACTTCTAAATTAATCAGAGAACCGAAACTAAATACATTGCATTCCATCTTTACTCGCCCTCCCAGGTAATCATTAATTTCACTCTTTTAAAAATATCTTTGCAAATTTAGTACAAATGAATGGGAAATATTAGCTTTCTGAACACCGTTATAAGAAATTTTTAAAGTACTGTATTTTTTATCCATCCATAAGCTTTCATCACTCTCTATATTTTGTCTCTTTGAGTTGTCTCTTTGAATTGAAAACTGACTTGCACTTTTGTTTCTAGGAATTTCTCAGTTCCCATTTCTAGATTCCTACACTGACATTTTATAATCCTATTTTTATGTACTAGCACACGTTTGCAGCACAATGTTTCTATGCCTTGTGTGGAGTTAGTGAATGTACAAACACATTTTAACCCCTTTGCTACCTTTTCCTTCCCTCACTCTTCCATCCACCCATCCCTTGGTCCCCTTCCTTGTTTTCGTTCCATTGTGTTTGCAGTACAGTACATGATGCTGACTTTTCAGTGATGTCAATGGTAAAAGGAATTTCATTATTAATACTTGTTCTCTTCTAGGAATTAATCTAATAAGCAGAAATTCAAGCTCACTTCTGGAAAAAATGAATTCACTTCTGTCATCCAGTGTTTAAGAAACAAAATCACGGTAGCTGACAGCATAGTTGCAGGAGGCTCTTTCCATTGTCCAGCCTTGCTGTCTACCTAGTTTTTTTTTTTTCTTTTGTTGTTGTTGTTTTGTCCCCTTTACAATAGCCACCATTGGATGTGCCTTTAAATAACCACACAGTGTTAACGTATACATTCAGGATGATTCTAGGCAGAGAAGGCTTTCAAAATAGTATAATTTTACAACAGCTGAAGCTTGTTATATTCTCAATATTATTATTCTCAACAGTGATAGCTACTGTTAGTCCTACAATAAAAATAATGGAGCTTCCTTTTTCATTTTCAACATGTAGAAAACTCAATAGTCTTCAAAGCATGTTTATGGCAATAAAACGTGAGATAAACTGAAAATCAATGGCTTTTCTTAAGCCCTCAGAAAATTGAATCTACACAGTAAACTATTCTCCTTAAATCTAGGCAGACAGGTGCATCTTCACTCACAGTGGAGCCAGCGTCAATGGATCAGAGGGTTAAGATTCTTAACATGGTAGAAATTACTAAATGCTGATTCTTAAACTGGAGTCTGAATGTGCACTAAAGTAAGCATGAGAGTCCTGCCTGCAGCATTGGTAGGATTCCCACATTTTAATGGCATTACCTGTAGGAATCGTACCAGGTTTATGTAGTGAAGAGAAGAGGAAGCACCTACGGCAGCTCTGGCAGCAAGCAGGGATGCGAGACCCATTCATGAAAAAGTAATCTTTGTGAAATAGTCCCAGAGAATATTACCCAGCAAAATCTTATGCACCGAGACAAAGAATTTATCAGAACCTTGTCGAACCTTGTGTGAAAGAGACTTTTCCCTCTGTAATAGTGTCTAGTCTTGCTAACTCAACAAAGATTGGAGAGAGCAAATAAATATTTGTGAGGGTCACACACAAGGCATATATAGCCACTGAAAAATCTGTGATTTAATGTTAATATTGCAGATGACTTCTCATTCACCTTATTGCTACACAGCCAGGGCTCCAGTATCATGATAGTGAATTAGGAGGTGTACTGTGGAAAACCAAAGACAACAGAGGACACAAAACAAGGACATGAGAGAAGTATCAGACTTCTGACGTTTACACTTGCAAGAAACATTAAAGATGGCCTGACTTGTAACCAAAATACCATAAAACCACACACTAAATCTTTCAATAAAAATTACATGCTACAAAGCAAGAAGCTTCAATCTGAAAGATAAAGCAAGTATCAAAAAGAAACTTAGATATGACAGTTGTTGAAATTATTAGACAAAGTATCTAATAAATCACAATTAATATAGTATGGACTGTAATGAATGAAAGTATAAAATATGCAAGCACAGATGATGTAAGCAGATAGATGTATAGTGTAAGGAATATCTAGAGGAAATAATGAAAATCAAAAGTAAGAATGAAGAATGTGTTTGACAGAGGAAACAAAAAAGAATCAATGAGCTTGAGGAGAGATCAATATAAACTTCCCAAACTAAAGGATATAAAGAAAATGAATTTTAAATAACTACAGAATTTCTAAGAATTATGGGTCATATTTCAAAAAGTATAACTTTCAAAACCATGAATAATTACCACAAAATATCTATACTTAGTCACATTATATGTAAAGTACAGGAAGCCATGACTAAGAAAATTTTGAAAGAAGTAAGAAAATTGAAAACTATCTAAATTATCTAGAATGACATAAGATGTAGAAATACAGTGGACCTCACATTCAAACTAAGTAAATAAATCAAAAAGAAATTGTGAAAAATAGTAAATATTGAAAAAGTAAATACTGAAATTGTGAAAAATAGTGTGAAAATCGAGAATTCTCTATATACTTATGCAAATGATATCATCCATGTAGAAAATGCAAAGGAATTGTCCAAAATCATTGTGAGTGAGCTGAAAACTTATGCTGACACAAAAAAACTGTATATGCATTTATAATAGCTTTATTCATTTTTGCCCAAACTTATAAGCAAATAAAATTTCCCTCAATAGATGAATAAGTAAACTGTGGCACATTCATATAAGCATATTAAAAATTTTGAAAGAACTGAAAAAATGTTCTAACTTTTTTGTTTTATTTTGTTTTGTTTCAGTACTGGAGATTAAACCCAGGGCCATCACACTAAGCTACATCCCTAGTTCTTTTATTAAAAAATTATTTATTTATTTTAGTTTAATGTAGATTTATTATGTAGATTTATTTTAATGTACATTTTAGATGTACATAGTGATAACATTCATCGTAGGGGATTTGTACCTGTACATGATATATCTTGTTGCTTCTTTTTTCCCCAATCCCTTCTCCTTCCTTCACCCCCTCCTCCCTCCTTCTTTACAAAAGCTTTGTTTCCATTTTTTCCTCCCATTTCTTATTTCTCTTGTCCCTCTGTTCCTTTTCCCCTCCCCTTCCCTAATGCCCTTGTCCTTTTTAAAAATCTTTTGTAAGACAGTCCCACTAAATTGCCTAGGAGGAACTCAAACATTCAGTCATTCTAACTCTAGTCCGTCTAACCAAAATGACAAGATTATGTGTGTGCACCAACATGCCTACTAGTATTGATTTTTATTGTAGTAAAGTACACATAAAGTAAAATCCATTATATTAATAATTTTATTGGGCAGTTGAGTAGTGTCAAATGCATTTACCATTGTTGTTTAATCAATTTAGAACTATTTGTCTTGAAAAACAATATCTAGTTCTTTGAAAGAATGACTCCATTTTCCAGTTCACCACCATCTCAGGAAACCTCCCTTCTAATTCTCATAGCTAAGAATTTGACTAACCTAAGTACATGTATAAGTGGAATGATACAGTATTTATCTTTCTTTGTGACTGACTTATTTCACTTAGTGTAATATTCTCAAGATAACATCTGTGCTGCCTTCAGTCAGAATTTCCTTTATTTTCAAGATACACACACACACACACACACACACACAATCCACTTACAAAAAGATGAATGAACTCTTTTTAAAATTAATTTGAAGATAGAAATTGCATTCCTCTGTAGAAAGAAATGTGGCTATTTTATTTTAGAGTGCACGAGAACTAACTACTGATAGAAATATTTGGCCAGGTCATGTATCATTTAATCTCTCCTGCTTATTTTTATCTTTAGAAAAGTATATACTTCCTGAATCAGATTTGTAAGAGAGTGACAATTGCTTATGACTTCAATTGCACAAGAATATGTAGAAAAATAAAATTTGCTTTGAAAAAATAATCATGTTTATTTTACAGCCTTCAGTATCTAATTTTCATGGGTAATTATCCTTTTCTTTTTATTCTGACTCTAGAAAATTATGCATTATTAATTAGACTGAGGATAATGTAATAGATCTTTTTTTATACTTCCAAGTGTGAAATGGCAAAACAAAAGCAGAAAGAAAACAGAAGCTGTACTAGAAATTCCTAACTTTTCATCCTAATAGTAATGGCTACTGATTCTCTCTACCAACTGTGTACATAATTATGTATTAGGAATAATCTTTCATTTATCCTGAAGTTCAATATGTTGACATAGATAGAATTATGAATAAACCAACAATTTACTTTCAAAAGGAAGTCTGATGGATTTTTAAAAATCAAATTCTGCTAATTAATTTAGATAATTAAGGTAAAAATTTCTTTAGAAAAATGTTATACTCATTTGCTGAAAATTAGATTTAAGATTTAAACACAGGATGAAAATTAACTACACATTTGTCCCCTTCATTTCATTCTATCTTGTGCTGTCTAAGCATTTATGGTCCTGCTACCTGCTAACACGCATCCTGAACTCCAGGAGCCTGAGGAGACGATGACACTGGGAGAGTGAAATGGTGAGCACTAACGGCAGTATGGTACATAAAGCAAACATGCAGGATAACAAGAAATCTTTGGTCGACTTGAGCCGTGGATTGGCTCATGGATTTCATATTAAGTAGTCAAGGAAAGTCTCTCGTTAAGTGTTAAAATGAAGAAGGAGGGACCCAAATTAAAAAAAAAAAATCTGGAAAAGTCATTTCTGAGGAAAAAAAAAAAAAACTGTTTTAAGTTTCCATTAGCTATGCACTGCACCTTCTTAACATTTCCTCCTTTTTTAAAGAATTGGTGACAATTTAAAGATAGTTTCCAATATTGTTTTTATTCTCATAAAATTAGTCAATAAGATTTGATACCTTTTAAAGGAAATCTTACTTAATTTAGCATAAAAGTTAGTAAATTTATCATTAAGACTATCTTGACTTCATTCTTTTTTAGAGTAGTAGAGAATTAAGCATCATTAATATTTTGCATTATTCTATACATTTCTAAATTCAATAATATAGTCACAAAGTTTAAAAAAGAGTTAAATATTGCAAAGGATTTTATGAGAAGAGTCCTGCCTCACTTACCCCACCCTCAGCTTTCTCTAGACACATTTCTTATTATATTAACTATTTGTCCATTGAGGATAATGTGAAACATAAGTAAAAGTAGAGATAATAATGTAATATAGGCTAATATGTCAGTTTTAACTATTATAATTTTATGGATTATACATTTTATATGTCAGTTTTAACTATTGTAATTTTATTGATTAAACATTTTATAATTACATTTTATATGTGTCTCTACAGGAAGAACTAAATTTCAACATAACAGTGCTCTATCTCAAAGTTTTAAAATATTTTAAAATATAATCATATATTCAGGAAAATTATCTCATTCCCTGATTATCTTTAACATTTTAAAAATTCACTTTGAGGTGAGATCGCAACTGTGTCTCTTAAGTTTGTTACTTTGGTTACTTTGTCTCTTACATCTCTGTTAGATCTTAGGCTTCCCACTCACCTAACCCATCCCCCATCAAACCCAATCATAGACGAGGTTTTCCCATCTTTAACATTTGCCTCAATCCAATTTTTTGGAGTACATCATCTAAAGGTAATGAATATTTTGGCCATTGGTCTTTGTCACAACTACTCAAATCTGCTGCAACTGCATGAAGCCTAAATGATACTTAGGCACATAGTATGTAGATTTTCTCTGCTAAAGCAGATAGCTGGTGGAATTTGATTGCAAACTGCTGGAAATTACCATGATTTTAGAATGAAGGCCACTAAAACAAACATTACAGTAAAGATGTGATTATTGACCATGCATTAGTTCAATTATTAAATGATTTTAAAATAATAACTATCTTTTAATTTTTTATTAAATTGTTATTTTATTATCCTGAATTTTTTTCAACAAAAACATTTTGAATGATAGATAACTTACTGAAATTTATTTATACCAAATGTATGCAAATTACAAGGTTTGACGAAAATTCAGAAAATAATTGAACTTGGTCCTCATTGATAAGAAAAATAATTGGTGATAAATAGAAAAAATTGCATGCTTTTCAATATCTGAGAGTCACAGAAAGTATTGGCAATTTACAATAACATTCTATAATTCCCATTTCCCCAAAAATACATTCTATAATTCCCATTTTCCCTTCTAAAATAAATATTACTATTTTTTCAATTTTTTTCTCAGATAAATGTTTAACCAAATCTAAAAAGAGGGTGAATGCACTCTACACATGGATCATTCCCTCCTATTGATATAAATTTCAGTTATGAGATTAAAGGTTACCTGGAAATTAAGATGTCCTATTAGTCTCTATAAAAGCAAGTAATTTGGAAAAGCTTAGCACGTAAAAAAAATTCCATTTTAATATTAACAGATAATTCATAGTACTCTTGCAGGCAGTTTAATTTCTTTGAAACACAAAAATGGGAATTTTTTAAAATATTGCTGCAAATACAGTGGTGCGACCCAACATTTTTTGATTAATTTGCAAGGTGCTTAATTTATTTGGTCATCAAAACTGTGACACTTCTATGGCAAAGAGCACAAAATATGGCCCTAACTGTGAATGTCTAAATAAAAAAGAGCAAATCTCAAACAGGATGAAGAAATAATATTTTTTCCTATTAAAGAAATTCTATATTTTCTGAACAAAAGAGACTATGTAAGATGGAAAAATATTTATTTATGTAATGTATAGAACTTATTAGCTATTTTATTTTATTATATAATTTATACAAATTCATCACATATTTCCTTTTGATATTACACATAACTAATTGGAATATCAATTTAAAGTTTATATGTGTGTGTTTTGTATGTGTACTAAGATGTGCATCTTTATATTGGTGATTATGTACATGTTTGATACAAATATGTATAAACATTCAGTGTATCACTCATGAAAAATTCAATTGGTAAAAATGGGTATCAAATATGACAGTATTCTTCATTTTTTGAACCTGGGAATTTTTAGAAATCATAATTGGAACTAAAAATCTATGAATGCCTGAGTTTTCTTCTTATTTACCTGGTATCTAGAAGAAAGGAATTACAGTGAGCTCTTGTTTTGAGAAACTGTACACAGAGAAATTTAATGTTGTATCCAAGTAACACAAGCAATATTGATGATCGAACAAGAAACCAACCCTAACCCCAAGGGTACTTTTTCCTATATTATATTAATAAGATGTTAACTGATATTTCTATTTTGGAATCTGTATTTTATCATAACTTTTGACTACTTAAAATACTGAACTAGGCCAGGCTACATATATGTGTATAGTACATATATATGTATACACACACACACACACACACACACACACACACACACACACATAACCTCTCTAATTCAGAGTGAGAGATATGGCAAGTGTAAAATTGTAAGGGAGGCTACTAGCAGACCAAAATTCAGGCGCAATTCGATATTGCCCACTTGAGTCTGAGTTCATTATGCTGGGACATTCTTTATTTTTAAGGTGTTCAAATGACTGGATGAGGCCCACTTACATTACAGTGTAATCTGCTTTTTTAAGTGTATACTGATAAACTGTTGATCGCATCTAAAAATGCCTTCACAGAAACAGCTAGACCAAATACCTAGTACTGTAGCCCAATGAAACTGGCCCATAACTTTGATTATCACACAACCTGTGGTAGATTTATTTTTTAATCAACTTTTTGCTATTTTTTGTAATAGAATTTTACTGCATACTTTGTTGTGGGACTCTTAACTGTTTCTGGTTTTGTGATAGTATATTTAAATACAAGTAGTTGATTGGAAAGATAATATCCACAAACATCAAATGGAATGTAAAGAACTGAAACAGTCATTAGAGGCAAATCAAATAAGAACATTAGGAAATCATTTATTTCTATGGTAAACTAAGACCCTGTCAAACTCAACTGTTTGACAGCAATTATATCATGAAAATTAGAGATTTTTTAACTGAGGAAGAAAGACCTAGTGTGTTTATAAACCGACTTACATCTGTAGTTGAGTAAAGGTTTGAAATTGCTAAATATATTCTACTTTGCAAATGGGAAGATCAAGACGTGGAGGAAGGGAAGAAAGGAGAGGCAAGGGGGAAATAAAAACAATGAAAATCGTTATGCACATGCACCAACAGCCCACGATGAGTGTAATCACTAACCATTGCAAACATGTACTAATAAAAATTTTAGACATCTATAAATTTATAAAATGTTATACTTTATGCATGATAAAAGTATAGACCAATAACCAGAAACATCTCTGGGGACTGTGATCACAAGTGTAGTCAGTCACTGAAGAATCTTAAAGCAAAACAGATATGAGGTGAAAGGAACAGAGGCAAGCCAACTCTTACATTTTTGGATCTGCGGGTGATATATATCAAGTGCCTTCTCTCCTGTCCCTGGTGGACTGGTCAAAACTAGGATCAATAACAAATTGCAATTGGTCTTGAAGCAGCAAGTGATATTTATCAATTCAATGTTTTATTACGCATTTGAATAATCCATTGAAAAATCCTGTTTTCCTCTTCCAGCACACACACACACACACACACACACACACACACACATACCCCTAAATTCAAAACTGTCGAGACCATTGTGTATACCATTATATTCAATGTGCATTTACTCAGTAGTTAAATAGCTGTCCTTTTGAGAAAGAATTAGATAATTCCTGTTGTTTGTATTGATACTACTATCCTTGTGTTCTTCAAAGGAAAGCAGCCTGCCATTCACAAGATAGTCTATATTTGAGAATTGGTGTCATAGTTACTTTCTCATTGCTGGGACAAAATATATGAGCACCACAAATTAAAGGAGCAAATGCTTATTGGCTCACAGTTTGTAGAAGTTTCAGTCCATAGTTAGGACCATCCACACGCAGGGTGGGGCTTTCCTCTTCAGTAATCCCATCACCCACAACTACACCAAACCAGTCAGTGGACTGCTCCATTTATCACACCCAGAGTCCAGTATCACACAACCATGATCCAGCCACATCCTAAAAGCCCAAACTTTGAATGCTGAGGCTTTGGAGAGACATCTACATATACGCCGTAACAGTTGGATTTGATTTAGAATAGGATGAGGAATTGTGGTTTTTCCACTGTGGTTGCAGAAAGCATACATTTTACTCACTGTCATTTTTTTCTTATTGCTGTTGTTGTAGATGCTAAGTAATCCTCTCATTGCCTTCTTATTTATCTGGCTTCTAGAAATTCTATGTTCCACCAGCTATCATTAGTGATAGCTGGATGTATTTGTAGCCTTATCATTATGGCAATAAAGTCTATTTTCTCTATGATGGCTTGTTGCGACCACCTGTCTCTGCTGTTTTGGAATCCCATCAGTTCTGTAGCAGCATGCTCTGCCATTGACCTTTCGTCTACACAGATAATCTACAACTATGTTTTCCAAACTTGCATGAGCCTTCGTCACTTGTGTTTTTACATATTTGGGTATGATTCCCAAATTTGTAAGCTCTGTCAGACTCTGTCAGAAATGGAGTCTATCATTACTTTGGTTTTAAGTAATAATCCATGCAAACATATAGACAGGAAGTATTACACATCCTTCTTCAGAATTCTGCTATTGCATTTCTGACATTACCACTGAATTTATTTTAACATACTATTTTTATAGCTTCATAGCTTCAGAGATCCATTCCAGCAAAATATTAGAACCTGCTCCCAGGCCTGCTTTTTTTTTCTTTTTTTCTTTTTTTTTTTATTTCAGCAAACAAAGAATTCAATTCCAAATCCATTCTGAGGAGGAAAGGTTTTCAAAATAACCTTTGTATCAATTTCAAATTCTCCTGGAGTAAGACCTTGTATGAAGGATTTGAGTGGAATAAGTTTATTTGAGATCTCAAGCAACTTCAGTAGGGACTAGGGTGTGAGATTCTGTAGTGAACTTCCATCGTATGAAATAGGATTTTAGTCCTACTGAAGAAATTGGAGAAACGCATTTTATAAAATTATTTTTTGAAGAGCAAAGAAACTGGGGAATTCATTTTTAAAAATCCTATAAATTTTTATAAAGGGCTATTCTTTAGGAAGCTTCTTGATATTTCTGGCCTGCTACCTGTGAGGCAGATATGGTAGTTGGAAATGAGGTCTACATGCACCGAAATGCTTGGTGTTAAAGAAATGCGTGTACCAACCAATAATGCCAATGAGAGATGTTGAGCAAGCCTGACTTGAACCTACAACTCGCATAATCCACAAATCAATGTGTACAAAACAAATTCTTGTTGATATCCAGCAGTAAGATTATATATTTTGTTATTCATCACTATTACAATTTAAATTTAAACAGAAAATGATGAAACATAACTCAAGAAAATCTAAAACACTTTTGTATAAGTGGTTTCAAAAATATCTTTTCTCTTTCTAGTTCAGTGAGCTCTAACTCTTCTTCGATAGCCAAGTAACTAGGGCTCAGTTTCCCTCCACTTCCAATCAGAGATTTCTCTTCCCAGAACAGCCGGGAATTCAATGTTTCTCATTCTGCTCCTAATTTTCTGTTGCTGAAGTTAAATTCTCAACAAGTTCAGCAAGGAGGTAGAAAATATTTTCTTTCACTCAGTCTCAATTCATAGACTGATGTTTCAACTTGTTTGTGGCTATTGAAAAAATGAAGTTTGACTAAACCTCGTGTTATGTAATAAGTACAATAAATGAAATATAAAAACATCTAGAATTATTCAAACACTGGAATTGAAGTGGAAGAATTAGTAAACATGAAGACAGATTGATAGATTATATAATTTATCTAGTTGATTGAGTAGCATTTTCTAATTTTTCATCGTACTGAGAACTGAGAAATGTAAATGTTGATCCTCCTAATTGTATTTGTATATTTTACTCTTATTTTAAAATTGAAAACAATTAAATACATATGATAAAATGCTATAATTATATTTAAAATGTTTAATTACAAAAATAAACCCTACAACTTGAGTGAAAATGATTTAATACAAAGGATTATTCTTAACCAATAGAAAAGTCTAAAAGTCTCAGCTATAAGCTAGCAGAAAAAACTTGCATATTCCAATTAAAGTATAAATAGAGAAATTCTTTTAAAAAAATCAAACCTTGAATATTTCTTCTACCAATTCAGCAATTCTACCAATTCTACCAATTCAGCAATTCACCAATATTTCAAGTCAGTTAAAAATCTTTCTAAGCTATTATATAATCAGTGTAATCCATTTTATATAAAATGTGCCGAATACTCATTCATTTAGAAGAGTAATGGATGTATTTAAAAGCAATGATGTGCTTTGTATGGTTTTATTGCAGGTAATTTGCCACTTTCATATTGTGACTTTATAAAAGCGGAACATGTCAGTTCCACACAAACTTTGTCAGTGAGCCACAACACAATATGACCGCGATACACAGCACTGACATTGAAACAGTTATATTTACCCAAGATTTTCTGTCCTTGTGCTGTATTTAAAAGGTACTGTACAGCAGGGCATAAAAAGAGAAGGCAATAAAATTCTGGTTTCTTGAGTGAACTCTGAAGAAATTAAGTGCTCGTAATTAAAGACCAGGAAATTACAAATCGGAAATGAGGAACCTAATAGACTAATCTAAATGTGATAGTCATATTATTAAATGCTTTTCATGTGCTACCTTCATTTAATCTTCATTACTTCGGTTAGAAATAGATTTTATTTCCTTGTTACAGAAAGATCACTAAGACGCAGATGAATTGAATAATTCATTTTATGCTAATGACAGAAAAGTGTGAGAATCAGAGTCCATCATTAACGATCCAGCAAACAGGTTTTTACAAGGCAGTGTCTTACAGATGCTACAATGAGCCTTTTGAGGGTAGCAAAATTTTCAAATAGAAAAATATTTGTCTTGGAAATTTAAAAAAAAATTTTGCATACCAACTAGTGTAATTTTTTACTAGTACATTTTTGCAGTATATAATGATGACTGTCACTGTGCAGAGATTGTACGTGTACATAACACATCTTATTTCTGTCAATGTTTTTATGAAATTTCTGCTTTCCTGAATCTATCGTTTCAAAACAGCACACATAACAGATTGTTTTTGTTGACTCTTGAGAAACCACTATTTAAGAAAGATAGATAAAGTGTTTAATATATTTTCTTCTTTATTTTTTCTCTATAGGAAAATACACAAAATTTAAATAGCACAGAAAAAGTTTTTTTTTTTTTCATAAAAATAATTCAGGTATCTTCAAAAGCCAGGTTTTAGCCCTACTTGTTCATCACGTTAAGGGAACGTATGCGGGACATTCGTGTTCAGTCCCACCAGTCATCAAATTAGGAGGGCACTATCCTAATGTCAGTCCCCTGCAATTCTAATAAATTCCTTTATATGTCAGTATGATCTCTTAATAGCGGTATCAGCAGAATAATTGTCAGAAAGTCTTTTTGCTTGAGTGACCGTGATAAAAAGGGAAGTCAGAAACTGCCTTGTACATTTATTTTTGTCAGGAAATTAGTCACAGATGTCACTGAATAACACATTTGGAATACCAAGTCTAGAAGTTTCATCTTTTCAAAGAGGACAAAAAAAAAAAAAAAGGTGCAAAGTAATCAGAATAAAGCATCCTAAAATACATCACCATTTTAGTTCAATTTAATAGGTAGTCAATACATTTTATTCTTTTTTCTTATCATAATATTAATGATTGATACACAAGAAGAATAACCTCAAAGATTAAACTGAGATTATTATAATGTTAACAAAACTTTCAATTTGCCTATACCTGGTTAATATTAATAGCAAAGTGAACTGAGAACCCAATAAAGATGTCAATCTGGAATCAAATGCACAAGCATCGCTATTTATATAAGCCATAGTAAACGGGAAGGCAGAGTAGAAGATTGAAGAGATTCGCTAGGTATTGCTTATGAGTAGGGAAGAATCTGTAGTGACACTTCAATAACATCTCATAAAGTTGCTGAAAGATTAAGTAGCATAAAATGTCTGTCCTCGTTACAGCCTCCATAGCATATAGTCAATGAAAGGTAATTAATATATTTTTACATCCAGTTAAGAGTCCAAGTGCAGACGTAATTCTGTTATTCTGTTAGAAATAGTCTAGGAAAGGAATTATAGTACTAACACGTAAAAGAAATTTCAATTTTTTAATGGGTAAAACGTTTTTAAAAATGTGTTTATATAAACTGCATCAATTTACAATTCAGTTGTAGGCTATGGCAGTTTCCGTTGCCCTAAATCCTTGCTAATACTTAACGTCATCTGTACTGTGAGTTTTAATATTTCTAGCTAAAAGAAACGCCCTCTCCTCCTCTCTTTCTTTCTTTCTTTTATTCTTTTTCTTTCTCTCTTTCCTTCTTCCTTTCTTCCTTTCTTTTTCTTTTTCTTTTTAATTTTTATATTTACCAAGAGCACGTTTTGGTACATTGTATACATAATGATCATAATCAACATGGTTATTTTGTACCTGTCTTTCTTTTTAAAAATTTTTTTAGTTTTTCAACAGCACCATGCCTCTCATTTCCCATTAAACTAGAATTCATGTGTTAATAACTTTTCTGCAAAAGAAATAATATATAAAACAAAAAAAAAACTGAAATTGTCAATGAAATTAAAGTGAAATCACAGTTAAATTTCTGAATGTTATAATTTGCACAGTGAAACCTCTGAAATAATAATAGTGTTATATCTGAATGACTCATTTAGGTCCTGATAATATTCTTTTCAATTTATTTTATTGCTTTTCACATAGAAATTTTTGGGTGACTTTTTAAAATTTATTCTTAGATATCTGATTTATTAGGTTATGTTAAATCCTGTATTAACTGAGATTTTCTAAAAGTTTGATCTCCATCTCTTTATCTCTCTAATTTTCTCTACATACATAAAGAAAAAACTTATAGTAATTTTTATAATTGTATGAGAGTCTTTTAAATTTTCTTAAATATACAATAATATCATTTTCAAAATTTAATTTTTATACTTCATTTCCTTAATGTGACTAATAATAAAGCTATTAACTATTAATACCTTAATGACAATGATAGACTCTATAGGACAATGCTAAAATGCTAATAGTGGGGCCATTTTTGTTTTTTCTTAAATTTCATTTCAGAATGAACCATTTTAAAATTTAAATATGAAATAAAATGTTTTCTATATTGTTTTACAGATATTCATTCTTTTTCAAGTTGAGTTTTCTTTTTTTAAACATTTTTATTTTTAAATCCATCTCTAATTTCATCTATTTTACAAGTGTACTAGTTTTTCTGCAGCTGCTGCAATATTCTTTCTGTATTTTAAACGTGCTAATGTGGCAATAAAATGATTAATGTTCAAATATTAACAAACATTTCCAAGAATAAAACCAATTTGATCTCTATTTTTTTTTATCATTCATTGTATATGGCTGATTTGGCCCGTTAATATTTTTTTCTTTTAAATTTTATTTTAATGGTTCATTTTAGATGTACATAGTGATAACATCCATCATCAGGGATTTGTACCTGTACATGGTAGATCTTGTTGCTTCTTTTTTTCCCTTCCCCTCCCCTCCCCCCTCCTCCCTCCCTATCTACAAAAGCTGTTTCCATTTTTTCCTTCCATTTCTTACTTCTCTTGTCTCTCTGTTCCTTTCTCTCTCCCTCTCTGTTGTTCCCTTTCCCATTTGAACACTTTCTTCCCTTTTCCAATATAGTACATTTTAGTATTTATTTACACTTCCAGTTTTTCACACTAAAAAAATTCAGACCCCCCCAAATTTAAAGACCCAATCCAAAAGTGGGCAACAGAAATGAATAGACACCTCTCAGATGAAGAAGTAGAAACAGCGGATAGACACATGAAAAAAGTTTCAACATCACTGGTCATTCAAGAGTTGCAAATTAAAACAACCCTGAGATTCCACCTCACTCCAGAAAGAATGGCTATTATCAACAAATCAGCCAATAACAAATGCTGGAGGGGCTGTGGAGAAAAGGGACCCTTCTCCACTGTTGGTGGCAACATAGACTGGTGCAACCACTATGGAAATCAGTGTGGAGATTCCTCAGGGAACTAGGACTAGAGGTTCCATTTGACCCAGATATTCCCCTTCTTGCTATCTTCCCAAAAGAATGTAAAGCATCAAACCACAGTGATACATGCTCAATCATGTTTGGAGTGGCACAGTTTGTAATAGCTAAATTTTGGAAACAGCCCAAATGCCAATCAACTGAGGAATGGATAAAGAAAATGCGTGGTTTTTTTATATATATATAATGGAGTACTACTCTGCCATAAAGAATGATAGGCTTGAGATTTTTTTTTTTAAGCTTGAGATATTTCTAGGTAAATGGATGCATCTTGAGACCATACTCTTAAGTGAAATTAATCAGACACACATGTTTAAATACCACATTGTTTCTCTGGTGTAGCCTGTTAATATTTTATAAGTGTAATATTGAGATTTGGAATTAAGTATATAATGATGTGGGAAAACAAAAAGAGCACATATTTACCTCATATTCTATAAAAATTATTTTTGCTAAGAGTGGAATTGTTTAGCTTTTGAAATATAGCAAATCTGCTGCAGTTTTGGGATTGGACATTTTTTTCTGGACAGTATTTAATTAGTATACTTTAATAATTCTTATATGACCATTCAGAATTTATCAAACGTGTAAACTTTTTTTATACATTTGCTTCCATCATCTAATTATAAAACCGCTATTAAAATGTTCTTAATTCCATCATATGAGTTCCCATATATTTGCTCCATTTTTATTACTTACATTTTAATTTCATGTAATTGCAACTATTCTCCTAAAACTATCTTTATAGAACTAGCTGTTCACATTATTTATTTAATAATGTGCCATTTTCATAATCATGTAAATTGAGACATGTTCAAGTCATTTGTATAAATGCTTATATCATTTGTATTTACTTATTTTTCTATTTTACAGAGTTGTATATGAATACACAGTTTTAATTCATCTATATTTGTAGTACATGTTAGTATTAATGTGACTAGCTACTCTGTGAGAGTTAACTAATTAACTCAAATAAGAAAAGCCCAACTAAATTGGATCAGCATAGTTGTGAGAGTGGCTGAGGAGATTTACTGGAGACTGACTCACCCTGGGCTGGCTTGTTGCCTGAATAGTATAAAGGGGAAACAAAGAAGGAAGGCTGCTTCCGTTTCTTTGAAAGAGCTCTAGTCTTCGCCTTCAACTAGAGGGTGTCTTTAACCTTCCAGTACCGACCCTTCGACCTCCTGCTAGGGACTCACATGGCACAGTACAGTGGGCGCCCGCCTTCCACTGACTCCTTCGGATCTGCAGTGCACAGACAGACCCTTTGTATCCTCCACACCTGACTTTGTGGGTAGCCACAGTAAGCCAAGCTTAAAATTCTTATAGATTTGTATATCTTGCATTAAATCTGTTTCTCCCATGAGCACTCTCATTAAAATCACTTTCATTATTTTCATTATATATACTCTAATATCATGTATATTATATATTGTATAATGAATACCTTAAGAATCATATCTTCTTAAGCAATTTAATTTGCACGTTTAAATGCATATATAATTAATGCCTTTTATTCATATGTACATGATTGAATGACACATAAACATTGTATGAATAAATGACTATCTTCTATCCTTGATTACAAAATTTATGAGTGGGATTTTATTGGAATTACATTAACCTTGTAGAGTAATTTAGGGTAATTGGATTTGGGAACTTCAAATTAACTTTAAATTTGTGTAACGGTTAGATTTAATTTTTAAATTTTATTCCAAACACTGCTGGGTTATATTTTCAGTTCCTTCTCCTGTTTCATAATTTCTTCTTTAACAGATCTTGCATTATAGTGCTGATTTTGCATCTCTATTTCTAAATGTCTAACCGTATTTTGACACAATTTTGTATTTTCTGTGGGAGGATTTTTCTGTTGTATATTATGTACTCAATATTATCTTCTCAAAATTTTTTTCTATTTTCGTGCAGTAACTTGGCTTATAGCCAATCTTCATTTTTTTGACTTTTTCATTTTATTTAGAGTGTGCTTCTGTCCTAGACTAATAACTTGCAAAGTTGTTATTAATTATTCTTCTTGCATGAGTAAAAAGGACAAGACAGGCACATTGTTTATGTGGCATTTTTAACTCAGACATCAAAAGCACAACTTTAATAGTAACTGTTTAAAATTTAAGTGACTAATCTTCCATCTTTCAGATATTGTTTCTCTTAGAAAAAATATATTTGTAACACACGGAAATATAAAACAAAATTATATCAAATACTTTCTCTCATGAATCACGAGATAAAGGAGAATTTAATGAATATACATAAATTAGTAGTCATGAAAGCTAAAAATGAGTTCTAAATAGATGCAAAAGTGACCAGTCTCCACAAACCAATAATCAATTGCATTTTACTGGACACAATTCAACTGAATTTTTATGGGCACAAATAATTGGCATTATTGTTAATTTTCTACAATCACTGTCTTTTGAAGGTTCTAAGGTAGTAAAAGTTGCAGAGAAAGTAGTGCAGTACTTCACAGAACAATCAGTAATCTTGTTTTTCCTCTATTTTAGTTTCTTCTATTTTTCCCAAAACTTTTGGGCTTCTGCTGTTCACTATACATGAATCTGTTATGTTGATATTTTTCTCCTATCAGAATAACTTCCTTTACTAGTCTGTTAACTATTATCTGTTCTGCTCTTGTTTTTCTGAAAATGTTATTATTTTCAGTTACTTAAAATGAGGATATTTTCTAGGTAGAGAATTATAGACTAGCAAATCCTTTTCCAATACTATTAAAAATGAAGATTATTTTTATCTAATAGCTTTTAAAGTTTTCTATTTGTCTTTATCAGCAGTTTGACTGGATGGACCTGTATGTAGTTTCTTTCATATTTGTCTTCTTGAGGATTCAAAGAATTTTTTGACAGTGTGGTTTGATATATTTTATTAGCATTTTAAAATCCTGACCCAATATTTTTATCAATATAATTATGTCATGTTATTTCTCTATTCCTCTTATGCTTCAATTATGTGTGCAGGAGAGTGTTTTTGCACACCCCATATATCATATTGGATGTTAGGTAGATGATAGACCCTCTGATTTCTTGACTTCAACTCTCACATTGTTCTTCCCTGACAAAATATGTCTTTATTTTGTTTTATTCTCACATAACATATTTTTAAATAAGTTTTCCACTTTAGAGATGATTTGTATTGGTTTTGCCTTTTATAATATAAAATTCATCGTGTGTAAGTGTAAACCTAGCTTTTGAAATGTCTAAAAATAATTCTTTTTAAAAATTTGTAACGGGGCTGGGGATTTAGCTCAGTGGTTACAGTTCTTGCCTTGCAAGCACAAGGCCCTGAGTTCGATCCCTAGCACAAAAAAAAAAAAGTAAGATGTTGTAGTTTTATTTTTTATATAAAAAATTGTTTTTTTCAACTCACTGAAAATGCTAAAAATATTCTTGCAAATGTGGATGCAGGAAATTCAAATAATTTCACATAACCCTATGCAATACTCTATTCTGAATTACAAGATTAATGATCTACATTAGTGAACTGAACTGAAAGTTGACAATGATTATCTAAAATGGCTCCAGTTTCAAAATAATACACAGTTGTTACTAAACACTAGCTTTTTAAAATTTTTTTTTTTTTTTTGGTGGTGCCGGGATCGAACTCAGGGCCTTGTGCTTGCAAGGCAAGCACTCTAATCACTGAGCTAAATCCCCAGCAACACTAGCTTTTTTAAAAGGTTTTATAACTTCTGTTCTACAGCTGGATTATGGCGGGGGGATGAAGAGATGTTTCAAATAGTTTTCTAGTCATCTGGAGATGAAGACTTCAATCATCTGACTGATCCTGTTTACAACATTCAGCACCCTTTAGATTTTTTATTCTTAAATTTAAAGATATCTTAAAATACTCCATGTAAACATAGCTTCTTGAGGGTTGTGACACACACTTCTTTATGCATTACAACATGAATCAACTGCTTCTAATACCCTGCTTGTCACATCGTTTGAAAATGTGATGAGTTAAAGATAGCCATTCTCAGCATTGGTTTATGTAGAATCTTTTATAGGCAATACCTTGACATCAAACATAGAGGTTCAGAGTAAAATTAAATAAATTATTGTATATGTGTACACTTTATTGGCATTGTATTAAAAAGTATCTGTTCTCGGACTGGGGATTGAACTCAGTGGTTAGAGTGCTTGCCTTGCAAGCACAAGGCCCTGAGTTCAATCCCCAGCACCAAAAAACAAAAACAAAAACAAACAAAAAAAAAGTATCTGTTCTCTTGTTTTGGAAAGCAATTTTTAAATTAATTTATATACATGTAATCTCAATTTGATTCGTATTTCTCCAAGAATTGTCAAATATGGTTAAAAATAAACTAATAATTTAATAGAAACAAGTCTCCCAGCCAACACTGGACTTCAAATTAAAACCATTCTTTTCTTCATTTATGAGTAAGTTTTTAAAAATATAATTATGCTCCAGTTATTGCTTGGGCAGTCACACATACCTTTAAAAGTATTTTGCTTTTCTGATGTTGAAATTTAAATTAGGGTCCTATATTTTACCTTTCTCTTTGAAGCCAGCAATGTAGTATATTGGAAAGAAAAAACAAATTTTGTGAATACAATGAGTGATAAAAAGTTAATTATACATAAATATGAAAAATTAGAAAAAGCTGATTTTTAACGAATCTAAAAGAGAAAGCTGAACAGGGAATTTAAAAATGTCATTGAGAAGAAGGCACTAGGACTTCCAAAAGTTGAAGGATCTATGAATTTCAGGAAAACATAAGGATGAAAAAGAAATTGTGTACTGTATCAGGTAATGCACAAATATTACAATCGTATCATAACTGGGTTAAGCATTTTTTAGTGAAAACGAAAACAAGTTACAAAGCAGAATTTCATTAGACATTCATAGATGTAAATAAATGCAAACACAAACTGAGATGAGGATGAATGGGCAGAAGTAAAACTGACCCTGAAGTTTGCAAGGTGCTAATTTCCTGAAGTGCTGCCATGAAATAGAGTTAAATTAGTTGATAGGCATTTTAAGCGATTTGATTTTCATTAGTCATGCTAAGTTACAAGGTTTTGGTTCTTCTTAGTGTGTTAAATAAAGGCATTTTTCATCAAATAACTCTGTACCAGGAACAAATTTAAGTTATTTGCCTGGATAAGTTACTATTTATAGTGCCACACTTGCCAGAAAAGACTTAAAAACCCACTCATGAAATATTCTTGATTTGAATGTATATTGGCAATGATAGATTTCTTTATTTCAGAAAATGTGTTCCCATAAATATTTTACTTACTCTTTAATAATTTATTTCCTAGTTTATTTTGGATTACCTAATTTTTTTCTCACTTTTACTTAACCTAATTGTTTCCTCACTTTTTTTAGTTCCAAATCCCAACATATTTTTATACTACATGTCAGCAAGTAATTTTCTTTCTTTTTTCCCACTTGAAAATACATATTTTGTGAACCTTTTCACTCTCTCACATTTCTATGCTTTGCATAATTTCCTTCAGAAGTAAATGACCATGGGAAATGTAAGTCTCTGAATAATGTGTAGTATTTGATAAAATTTTGTGATAATGTATGCAAAATACTTTCATTTTTATTATTGCATTACAGTAAGAGTTTAAATTTGGTTGTTGTACTCAGATGAAAAATTGAATCTAACAGTTTAAGCAAAGAACAAAGTTACACAGAAGAAATCAAACTTGAATTTAGGGCAATTTCAAGTATCTGGGCTTACTCAAAGCTAGTCAATCATATTGACTATCGATTCCAGAGTCAAAATGCTAAATTTAACTGAATCTGAAATTTTTGTCTTTCACAAGTCATGCACAACCTTAAAAGCCATGAATACTATAGAAAATTTCTACATTTGTACATTTTACATTAAATTGTATGTTCTAAACAACTATACAAAAGTTTTTTTAATATTTTATTTTAATGGTACATTTTAGATGTTCATATTGATAACATTCATCACAGGGGATTTGTACGTGTACATGATATATATTGTTGCTTCTTTTTTTCCCATTCCCCTCCCCTCACCCCTCCTCCCTCCTTATTTACAAATGTTTTGTTTCCATTTTTTCCTTCCATTTCTTATTTCTCTTGTCCCTCTGCAGAACAGTTATTTTTTAACTCATCTATCCTCTTATTCACTCATCATACAATCACAACAGAGCATATACTGTGTGTAAGACACCTGAACGGAATGAACATTTGTGTCTTGGTAGGTGGTGGGAGGAGAGAGGGATTAACAAATTTAGTCTGAAAGATAGTTCTTTAGTTTTAGACATTTTCGAAAACCTCAAGACCCCATCCACTGAGATATCAAGCACATGTGTAGTAGTAAAGAGAAAAGATGATACCTGTGTAGCAAGAATTGATACACAGAAAATAGAGACTCAATCTAGTAAATTTAGAGTATTTTAAATGAAAAGTTGGGATCACTTTCAGAACTTTATACAGTAATTGCTGCTTCCTGTGCATACAATTATCACTAGTTATCCATGATTCATCCTTTTACCATGCCACAGTCAGGGAGCACTAATATCTCTCTGTTAGAATTGTAGCCACAAACACACAGAGGAATTTTTTTAGTTATCTACCATTTCCATTGTTCGTTTGAGGGGGGGGTTGGTTTTTTTTTCTTTTCTTGCCTTCCTTTTGCTCTTTGTTTTGTTCCTTTTTCTTTTTTTTTTTCTTATTTTTTCTATTACTTTTACCTAATACTATTAACTTTCTTTCATTCTTTATTCATTTTTCACACTTTTCCCAACCCCACCTTCTCATATTCCTTTTCTTTTTAAAATTTTACTTCTTTCATTTTTCCCTTTCCCTACCCCTCCACTTGTATTATTATTACTATTAAATTTTATTAACTTTCAAATACTTAGTCAACTCTATTGTGCTATTGCTGAATTACTATTTTCAGTGGTGATACAACTAATGCTTGTAGTAGATAGTCACAGTATGTTAATATTTGGTTTGTCTTTGTGACTACATTGTTTTTATTGTGAAGGGTGTTATGGTTGTAGTTTTTATTGGTTCCTATGATATTTCAATATCAGGTTTGTCTCTGAGTCTATTATTATTGCTAATATCATAGCTATTGCCAGTGGTGGTATAATTCTTGTCATTAATTCATTTTTATTGTATGTCAATATCTGGTTTGTTTTTGTGCCAATAACATTACTGTGGTTCATTTTCCCTGCTCTGTGTGGTACTGGGGGTTCAAGTACAGGGAAACAGACTGGACACTGAGGAGAAGCTCAAAGACCACACTGAGTAGGTTGATGAAGTGTATAAACACAAAAATGTCACCAAACACAAAAATCACATCCCAGGGAGACAGATTTTAACTAAAGAAATGTCCACAGTAGTGATAGAGTATTTTTACCCTAACTGATCTGAAAGCTACAATAAAAATACTACAGAAACAAGGAAAAATAAGGCAAAAAGAAGCCTCCAAAAGTGACTCCCTAAAAAGTGATCTCATGAACACTGAAGTAAAGAAAGATACAAGTAAACAACTCAAAAACAATGGTCAAAATGCTTGAAGAATAAAAAGAAGAAAAACACAAGCAAATTTACAAGATGTTTAGTAATCTTAAAAAGGATTTTATTAAAGAGATAAACAAGTTTCCTAATAAAATATTTGACAGAAGAAACAAAAAAGTTAAATGAATTGAACAAAGCCCTACAAGATATGAATGACTAGTGTGGCAAAGAACTAGTTATTATGAGAAAAAAAGCAAGTAGAAATGCACAACATAAAAATTTCAATAAAAAATATGGATAGCATGAGAAAAGAAAAAACGCCACCACAATTCAGAGGATAATAAGAACTACTTCAAAAAATTATACTCCAATAAATTAGACAATCTAGAAGAAATGGAGAAATTCCTGAACATATAAATTAACAAAATCAAACCAAAAAGATGAAAACTCTGAAGAGAGCAATAACAGGAAAAAAATGGAGTGACTAATAACATTATCAACAAGAACAGCCAAGGACCCATCGGACTCACTACAGAAGTCTCAGAACTTTAGAGAAGATCTAAAGTTAACACTTGTCAAATTCTTCAATGAAACTGAAATGGCAGGACGATTGCCAAGCTCATTCTTTGAAGTTACCAAAACAGAAAAGGACTTTAAAAAAAAATAAAAACACAGGCCAACACCTTCAATGAATATAGATGCAAAAATTCCCAATAAGGTGTGGGCACAAAGACTGCAACAAATAATTTAAAAAGTCATACATCGTGCCCACCATGGATTCTTCCCAGGGATGCAATAGAAGTTCAACAAACTAGATGTAAATCTATAAATGAAATACATCACATAAATAGAAGCATTAATAAAAGTCATATGACCATCCCAAGAGATGCTGAAAAAGTCCTTGAAAAAATTCCAAAATCTTCTCATGATATAAACGCTGATGAAACTATGTTCAGGGTTTTTATTTAAAACTGATGAAAGCTATTTACGACAAATCCCCTCAACATCATACTAAATAGGGAGATGCTGAAAGTATTTCCTCTACAATCAAGAATAAGACAAAGTTGTTTATGTCTACCATTTCTGTCAGTTTAGTACTCAAAACCTTAACCACATAATTAAAGTAAGAGAAGAAATAAAAGGGATATGTATGGAAAAGAAACCAACAAAAATATTTTAATTTGCAGGTGACATGATCTTTTACACTGAAGAATAAAAAAAACTACTAAAAGACACTCATAACTAGTAAAAATTTCAGAAAAATAGCACAAAAAAATCAACACAAAAGTCATATTCCTGTACACCGACAATGAACCCACTGAGAAAGAAAGAAAGAAAGCAATCCTATTCACAATAGTTTAAAAAATTAAATACAGTGGACTAAAATCTAGAATATATGAAGAATTGAAAAAATTAGACCACCTAAAATAAGACTGTGGTGGACTTACCACCATGGTCAATTTGAGCAGAAACTCCCAGATGGAGTGAGTTGGTGGGTTCTGGGCATAGAAGATCCACGTGAAGGTTATTGACAGCACAACATAAAGGAGAACGGGAGCAGAAGATAGCAGCCAGCTGTTTCCCAGGAGAAGCTGGTTCTCCTAAAGGGAACTCAGCTGTTCTCACTGCAGAAAGAGCTTGGGGCTATGGTGTCGTCAGGGACGACTGCTGGTCACGTCAGGGGAGCTCTGGTTTTCATCTCTGCTGTGAGTATCATATCCTGGTTCCAATATAGAGTTCTTCGCATTTTAGTGCAGACACGGATGTATGTGGGATATTGCTGAGGGCTCCCAGCCCTTGACTGGGTCTTTCGGGTCTCTAGTACATAGAGAGATGCTCTGCACCCTTCCTGCATTTGGCTTGTTTGTGTGAATGTTGTAACTTGTATTTGTCCTGTATTAAATCTGCTCTCTTGCAAACCATTGAATCTAGAAAAGTAACTAATACAAAGACTGAATTAAAAATTGAGCAATCAAAATGAATAGATGCTTCTCAGAAGAAAAAATACAAATGGCTAGTAAGTATATAAAATGTTTGGCATTGTTGCCATTAGAGACACACAAATGAAAACAACCAGAAAAGCCATCTTCCAGTAAGCATGGGGAAATACTTCTACGTTGTTGTTGGGTATATAAACTAGTAAATCCACTATGGAACGCAGTATGGATATATCTCAAAAAGTAAAACTAGAAATTCCCTTCTGTATATCTTCCCAAAAGTTAACATCATATTACAGTGAGGCAAGCATGCTTATGTTTATAGTGGCACAACTCAAAATGGCTAAATTCTGGTATTGTGGCTTCTATCTAGATGTCTCCCCAAAGTCTCATGCACTCATAGGTGGGGCTTTTGGGCAGTGGCTAGATCATGGGTGTGTGATGCTGGATTAGGTTGTGTGACACTGAGATTCAGGATGTGGATAATAAATGTCCCACCCTGGGTATGGGTAGAAACCTCCGATAGGCTTGTAGCCTGGATGGAATATAAAGGGACAGAAGGTGGGCTGCTGCTTTGCTGCTTTCCCTGCAGTGAGCTCTTTCCCCTCTGGTTCGTCCCTCTGCTAGACTGCCCCACCTTGCATTCAACCAACTATGGACTGAAACTTCTACACAGTGTGAGTTATAATAAACCCTTCTCCTTTAACTTGTGGTTGTTGGGTATTTTGTCTTAGTAATGAGAAAGATACTTGGATATATAGATAAACTATATGTTCATCAATAGATTAGTAGATAAACAAAATACGGTATATATACACAATAGAATGAAACTTGGCCACTAAGAGGGATAAATTTAAGTCATTTGCAAGAAAATGAATGTACTTAGAGACCATATTGCTACGTGAAATAAATTAGATGTAGAAGGTTGAATATTGCATGGCTTCTCTTGTATGAGAAACCCAAAGTATAAATAATGTAAAGAACAAAATAAAAGACAGATAACAGAAAACAGGGAGGTAGGCCTTTTGCTGCTGGGAAGGGAATCTAGAGATGGAGGGAGAGGAGAAAGAGTGGATAGAAGGGGGAGGTAAAAAGGATTAAATTATGATATTTTTATGGACCAACTCTTACACTGAATGTATTCATTATGTATCACAAACATATACTAATAAACTTAAATAAATAATAAAAGCATTTCAAGAAAAACTGAGACAAATAAGATCCTTACACCAATGAAATTTTGCCAGTTTTTAAGTCACACTTGTCAGCTTTGTAACACTAAGGGAATTAATTGTTTTGTATTAGAAAGTTTTCTACAGGAATTCAGAAGAGCTAGTAAATAAATAAAGATAGCACAAGAAAGTAAAAAAAGTAAAATAAGTGAATAAAAAAATCATATCCATCACTGCCACCTCACTTCTCTGTAGCACTCTTGCTGTCTCACACACTACAGTTGTTTATTTTTATTGTTATTTTGTTTGTCTCAATATAAACTCCATAAGTACATGATAGCTGTCTTTTTTATGTTTCTATTTTATCAACACCTTTAAAGGTGTCTAGCATAAAGCAATTACTCAGTAAAGATTTGTTAAGTGAATGAATACTTTAGAACAGACATAAAAAATGCAAAGGAAACTCAAAGGAGTGATGATGCTCCACTTAAAATGGGGAGAGAGAGATTAAAATTTAGTTAATCCTGAAGAAATTTATATACCTTCTATTCACCACAGTGGTGAGAAAGGACTTCCTGTCCTGAGGTTGTGGGGACAGACAGACACAAGACCCAACACAGGAGAGAGGACATCTGAGGCAGTTTATTGGCTGCATCTGCTTGCGGTCCTAGGCAGACAGCTGGCCCTGCGAATGACACCTGCAAGACAGGGGTGGCACTCAGGACTACAGCGAAAAGAGGCTGCAGAGGCGGGCCTTGAGGTATCGAAAGGGCGCGTGCTACGGGCCTCCAAGGGAAGCTTGACTGTGTTCTGAATGACTCCAGGGCTGACAGCCCGCTCCTTGGGTGCAAGTCGTCTGATAACCTTTTGAGCAGGAGAGCTGCTTTGGCAAGGGGGTTTATCTGCGGGAGCAGAATCGAAGGATCTGAGAAGAATTTGCCATTGGAAGCTCTCTCGATTTTACTGACCTTCAAGGCAGCATGTGTCATTGAGCACAATTTAAGGCCTTACTCCATAAGTCAATGCAGTGAATTTCTTATAGTTTTGCAAATATTATGTTTTACCTTTGGGAAAGGGGAATTTCAAGGGTAAGAGGGGAGAGTCAAATTTAGTGTCCCTTAGTTGGTATCACCAATAAATTCCAGGTGACCACTAATCTTCACTGGACTTCACAAATTCCTACTGTGACTTTAGACCTGAAGGTGAATGAAGAAGGGAAGGAAAAAGAAAACATACCAAGAATCTCTCTTAACTTTGTACATTTTCTTACAGAGAAAATAAAATATGAAAAATATGATAGAAAAATTAAGTAGTCCTCAGTTACCATTCAGAGTCTTATTAACACTGATGCTAAAAGAAAATGAGAAATAACTTTTGAAGTTTTAGAATTGAAAAATTCTTACCAAATATTTTGAAGTCTAAAAGACCATTTTTGGGGTTAAAACATTATATTTATATATATATTATATATGAAAATATATAAAGTAGAATTTATCTTTCTAAAATAACTACTACTTGAAAACAGCTCTCTGTGGAAATATTCATTTAAAGAACCAGTTCAAGAATACGAAAAATATGCCATTCAACAATAAGTACTGAATAATGAGATGTTTTATATATAGAATCATATGTCTAATTCCAAAACTGTGTAAAATTCTTGTATAAAATAACTTCCTATTCATCATTAGCTGACTGGATGAAAAATAAAGAGAATAGATTAAATTAATCATTTTACTTGGTATGTGGTAAACAGGGATATGTAAAAACTTAATTATATCTGAATAAACTAGGCAGTTTTCAATGCATATATAAAATATGCATTTATAGATGTATGATATCCATCATTTTATGTGGTCATTTAATCAAAATAGCAAATAAAAATAAAGTATATTTATACTGCTAATGTACATATTTATGAAATAAGCAATTCTCCATGTAAATATCATATCTCTGTTTTACTATTTTGGACTGGTTTATTTTCACCATTATGATTTATATGTCCCATATTTTAAAAAGAAATATAATTTACTTTTATATGGAGAGAAATAAGATTATTGGCATTTTTAAAGCATTATTAAAATATTTTTTAAAACAAACATTTTTCTCTTTCTTCATTTGCTCTTTCAGTTTTTTTTTCCAAGGCCTTTCTGCTGGAGTTTTATAATCTGCCAGAGACAAGGCTGATTCATTATATCCCTGATGCAAATATCACTGGTATAAGGTCAGTATCATTCTCTTTATCATTATTTGATTCTCTTGATTGGTGAATTTCAAAGGAAAATCATTCACCTGCACTCCCCCGCCAATATACATTAACCACAAATAGAAAATCTGTTCAGAATAGCAAGGACATGTAGCTGACTTGGGATCTCCGAGGACTACTTCTTTTCCAAATACTTTCCTTCTTCCTTCTCATTTTTTCTTGCGTGATCTGGCTCTTAGCTCCGAGACATGTATTTTAATGAAATGTGTTACTTTCACAGTTTGTACATTGTGAGGAGTGTTTCTCACCATATGAATTTTGCTGCACTGATGTTTGAAAGTTAAATATTCTTTGACATATTCTTATTCTTTTCCATCTTCACCTTTCGTAAAAAGAAACTGTAGTCATTATTAGAATGATATAAGATTTTACTAAAATTAATGTATTGTTTTGGCTAATAATTAATTTACTTGAAATTATACAAAGTAGTAACAAATATTGTTTGTTTTCATATTTTATTAGCTATTAACCTGTATAATATGTGAAAGAAACTAGTGTACCTAAATTCAATTACAGATTGGACAGCTGACTTCCTCCTGTGCTTGAGCCCAAAAGCAACCGGACACAAAGTAACAAACAGGAAGTCTATTTGTTGATGCAGGTATTAGGATTTGTTGAGAAAGTATTTGCTGTTTTTAATATATGTAAGCATCAGTTGTTACACTGCCAGATGCCAATACTAATGATGTTCTACATGTATACAGCATTCTCTGATTTTCCTGAGAACTTCGTAGTATCCTAAACTCACATTTGCTCAGAAAACTGTGATCTTCTTTCTGCAATTTAATGGTAAAAGTTAGAATTGTTGGCAGAAAGAAGGTGACATAAGATACAGCACATTCCATTAAAAAAATAAGAAGAAAGGAAAAAATCTTCATGTTAAGGTATTCTCCATTTGAAAGGAGAAAGGGAATTATACCAGTAACTCACATCATCCACTTCAATACTGTCTTGCCTGTAGGACTCACAGTACCTACCCACATCAGTAGATAAGCAAACCAAACCTTACCATGTGTCACATCTCCTTATTTAACTCTGTCAGTGTGAGAATGCAGTGCTTCTCTGGCCACACATCACATTCTAAATCTCATTTCATGTTGTCAATTTGTGACCTTAGCTGAATAAAATCCTATCCACTCCCCAGCTTCTTTTTCTATTATCTTCTATGGAATGCATGCTCATTAAGATTCATACATTCTCAAATTCAGTTCCCCCTTTACATCTGATTTCTAGATGAAATATTTTTTCCTATCAGCATCTCTCAGCATATTATTTCCTATAATCTTCTCAGTGGAAAGTTTCTTTTTTCTTTTTCTTTTCTCTTCACATATATGGTATCTTAAATTTGGTAGCAAGGTTGATATCCTGCTTGTTCATTATTATTGCTCCCAGATATTTATTTGTTAGCTCTTGGACTTCTCAAGTATTGTTGCTTTCTTGACAGTCTTACCAACTAGCCTATTGTTCTTAAACTCCTACTCCATTTCTCTCCATGATGTTTCATTACCCTTATATATTTCCACATGCTTCTTAGGCTCTTAACATATTCAACTGAAGAGCTCACTCCTTCCCATTTTCCCAGTCCCCAGCTGCAAGGCCCTGGAGTTATTTTTCCTGAGAGAAGAAGCAGGAATCCAAGCAGAGAATTTCTATTCTCTTTCCAAAGGAGCTCACTTTCTTTATGGTAGAGGGAGGACAAAATCAAAGCTAGGGATTGAAATAGTTACGTTTTGATGAGAAGAAACTCAAGATCCAGGCTAAACTGTAAGTAAGCTCATTTGTTAGAGAGAAATAGTGAATGAGCAGCCGGAAGACATCAACAGGAATCAAAACAAATACCAAACACAGCTTCAGAGACCATTGAAGTAGTCACAGTTTGGTTGGCTTAGGTAAAGAGCAGTACGTTTCATCATTCTTTAAAAACAATTTAGCAATCTATGTGTGGTTGGTGGAGGTTGAGAGCTAGGAGTGGTCAATGGAGAAGAAAGAAGTCTTACTCAAAGCACGGCCAGTGCATGGCGCCAGGCCATACTGCACCGTGCCTCCCTGCGGATGGACAAGACTCGGGGACTGAACAACGTGGAAGAAACAGACTTTACTAAATAATCCTACCAGTCACTTATAAATCCACAAGCAAATAAGTTTTAAAAACCCAAGGCCAGAGACATGTCCTAGAATTTCTAAAATATCTATCTAAAATATCCAGTTTTCTAAAAAAAAAAAAAATGAGCCATACAAAGGAAAGAGTAAATTTCATACAGTTGAAACTGTGAGAGCGATCAGATGTCATATTTATCAGAAAAAAGTTTCAAATCTCTATTATAAACATGTTATACACCTGTATGAAATAGTCAAAATGAGGATGTCACAATTATATCGAGTGATCAATACTAAAAGATAGAATCTATTATAAAGAAGATGGAAATTATGCAGCAGAGAAGTGCAATAATTGAAATTTTAAAAATTCACCAGAAGATTCAATGGAAAAAGTGAATTTAAAAATAGATATAGAGTATTTAAACTGAATGACAGAGAGAAAAAAATGGATAAAAAAAGAGCAAAGCCTCAAAGAAGAGGCAACATTAAGTATATTGGCTTATACATGATCAAAATGTTAGAAAGATAAGAGAGAAATTAGTGAAAAGAAAAATATTTATAGAAATAATTGTGGAAAATTCCCCAGCTTATTGAAAAACAATAAAATGTGTATTCAAGGAGCTCAATTAACTACAATAGAATAAGCACGAAGAGTTTTACAAGCAGAAATATTCCAATGAATTCTGAAAACCATAACATAACATATAAAATCTCCAAAGTAACAGGAGAAAAATTAGTATTTACAAGAGAAAAAGATAAAAATCCTAGTAAGATCAACAACTGACTTGATTCACAGATGGTAGAGGAAAGAAGGTAGTGGGATGCCACAGTTAAAGTGTTCAAATGGAAAAAAAATCAAATTATTAGCTAAGATTCTAATGTCAAGTAAAATTAACTATCAAAAGCGAACTAAATACTATTCTAAACAAAACATCCCTGAGAGATATGAGTCTAACAGAACTACCTCAGAAGAAATATGAAAGAAATTTCTTCGTACTGAAATCAAGTGATCTCAGGAGGCCATTAGAATCCATAAAATACCAAAAATATTGGTAACATAAATTAATTAATTATGAAAGTTTAAATTCCTACTTTTTTCTTCTCTAGATAGATTTTAAAAGCCATTGTATAAAATAGTATGTTTATCAAATACTGTTTGACCTATGATCTACAGAAATGTAACAGATGATTAATTTGGCAATAACATGAAAAGAGATGAGTGGAAAATAGGTATGGTGGCCTAAAGAAATGTGTACAGAAGTCGCAGTAGTAGGAACAGTAATAGTAATAAATATATATCATTTATAATAGCCAACAGATGGAGACCACCCAAATACCCATCGATGAAGGACTACACAATTCCTATTATCTACATACGGTGGAATACTATTTAGACATAAAATGTGACAGACTGATATATGATACAACATGGATAAACTTCAAAAATGTTGTGCACAGTGAAAGAAACCACACACAAAATGGGACATATTATATGATTCCACTCATACGAAATATTCAGGGTATGGAAATCTGTAGAGACAGAGTATATAGATGTGGTTGCTTAGGGATGAATGAATAGAAAGTTGGAGAGACAAGCATTGTCAGATAAACTAAGAATGTTCCAAAATTGTCTCTGGTTGCACTTACCTGTGAGTATAATAAAGATAATCAAATTATACCTTTTAAATCCCTAAACTGTAAGCAATGCAAGTCACACCTCTATAAAACTACTGAAAATCTTTCATATTCCCATTTTTATCTATACTGTAGTCCAATCTACTAGTCATTATTTTGTGTAATATTTTTGTAATTTTTTTTACTTGTATTCTTGGATATTATGCTCTTTCTACAAAGCATTCAGAGTACTGTTAAAATAAGTGTTAAATGGTGTCCCATCAATGTTTAAAATATTTCAGTGACTCAGTAACATCTAGAATGGAATCTTCAAACTCATAACCATCAAGGCCACATTTGATCTCCTGCTACCAAACTTCCAAGTCATATGAAGCTGCTCTTCCAATTTGCTCTGCATGTTTACCTTTACCTCCCAAATTTCTGAAAACAGCATGCTCTCCTACACTCCCATAGGATTCCTCCTTTTGGAAATGCACGTATCACACGTTGGTTTTATTTCTATTCCTCAGCAGTTTAACGGCTACATAATTCAATATAATTTTCCACTTTATATTCTCTTGTGTACATTAAACACTAGCCTGATTTATGAATATATTGTTATATTTGATATTATTTTTATTGTCTATCCCTTTGATAGAAACAGGCTAATTAGAATTTATTCACACATCCTTCAGAAAATTGGAATAGAGGAGAAGAGAATGAAAAATAAGGATAAAGAGAGAGAGAAAACCATTTGACAAATTACTGATCAAAATATACGCATAAAGGAGGTATTATAAATAAATGCCGATTGATTGTACCATCACTTTAAAATTTCCAGTGAGTCCAAACTTCTTCTAAATAAAAGATGGAAAAACTGAATTCCTACTTTCACAAGCCCCAAGCCTGCAAGTCCTAGGGGAAGGATGAAAGTATATGTTCTTCAAACAGGCAATAAAACAGATTTTGTGTAACTTCCTTTTGCTTCATCATCTAGGAGGTTCAAAATTAAAAATAATCAGTAAATTTTTAGTCTGTTTTAATTCAAGCTCACAGTCAATCAGTTTTATATGTATATATCATCATTTTGAAATAGAACAGAGTTTGATTTTTATACTCATGTAAGTAGATAGAACTATGAAAACTTGTTCCAACGATTTTTGATGTAAAAATACTGCCTCAAAACTTATTGCCTTAAAACAACCACTTATAGTTCATAACTTTGTACATGAAAGCTTGAAGGAAGTTGGACAGGGTAGTTCTCATCTGAGGCCTGTCCCGAAACTGTAGTGAGAAGGTTCGGCTTGGTTGCCCATTCGAAAGGACTTCACCCCAGCTGGGTGCCCAACAGGGCTGTCCGTCAGAACGCCTGTATTTTACCTCTTGAGACAGACAATTAGAATATTCTTAGAATAGTCTATCTCTTTTTATGGTCACCTTCATCTTCCAGATGAAACTTCCTCAGATTCTTTGAAATGTCGTTTGTATTTTCTAACTAGATTCATTGGAAAAAGTCACATGACTTTGTTTCTCAAACTTCAGCCTTAACTTCGCAGTAAGCTCTTTCTCAGCAATTAAAATGGGACTGTGGAAGTCAGTCCTCTTCTCAGCTTTGTCAGTTTGCCTTGGTTTTTCTGTGAGGAACCGCTTGGCTCAGAGCCAAGTATCATTTTCTTTTCTAAGTCCGAAGCTGTCTGTCTACCTAGCATCTAGTTGAAGGAATCTGGTTAAAACGAGAATCCTCAGATCGCTCCAGCATCTCCAGTCGTCCTCTGAAAATACTTTCAATAATCTTCAATAGTGTTGTGAATACCAACAGCAATACGTTATATACTTATATAATATTTTCATTGGCAGAAATGTGGAAGATGATTTTAGGGTTGTAAACATACAGAAAATTCCAAAATCAGAGTTGCTCTCATTTATATCAGTGGACCACCCATGCACTCTAAAATATGCCCCCTCGTGACTGGCAGAGAAAACTAACAGAGGAGAGGGAGGTGAGGTTTTGTTATTTTGGAAAATCTACCTTTCTTGTTCACTTATTGGGAAAATTCATAGGAATTGTTTAAGAAAGATTTCTGCAACTAATTTTTAAAACTACACACTATATTCTGGTAAATCAAGTCATTGTTTACATGAAACACTGTTACTTGCCCAAAAGTAAATGACACTGAGGGAAGAATTCGCATTTCATTGTTAGTTTTTTCATTCTGTTTAGAGATTTTAACGCTTAGCTGTGCATCTAGTGTTACATTAGGTTAGTGATTAAATGAAAGGGAAATACCACTGAGATACATTGTTTGGCTAAGTCATTTAACCCAACATTTCAGGTTGGCATTTTGCACAGTTTTAATGTTAAAGCTGGTATTTCACAAAAATATTTTTAAAGATGTCCTCTACATTACATACTTTTTGTAAAGGTTAAGTGCACAGTGTTTCACTTTTCAGGTGATTCTTGAATTGACAACAAAGCTACTCCCCCTTTTTTTGAGATGTCAACCATAACGCATGGTTCATTAAAAAAAAAAGACTTAGTCTTTCTTGCTATTAATGCTTGCCTTTTGGTATTTTAAATAAAAACCTATGCTTGACTCTCTCACCTGGAAAATGTATTGCCATTGACTTTTTCATGTAGCAATCAAGCATTATAATTCACTTTTTCCATCCCACCTAAAATGATGTATTTTTCTCTAAAAAATTAAGCCATTCAGTGGATGAAGTTTATATATGCATGTTTCCAAATGTCCACTTTTGACCAACCACAAAATCTGACACGCCGAAAAGTGTATAGTGCTATTCTTGTCCCATAATGTGAAAATCTATATGCTCGCTCAGTATCGGGAGTTCACAGGGCATTAGAATATATTCCTAATAATTTTATTTATTTAGTATTGTACAGTCAAATAGAATGCCATAAATCTCTGTGAATGGTACGAATAGACTCAGTGTGAAGAATCATCAGATAAAGGGTGATTCAAATTACACAGAAAATTCAAACACACACGTGCATATCAAGTTGAATAAATGAATTTGAGAACTTCAGATCTCAAGCTTAATAAGCAAATGCACACTGACGGCAGAGTTTCCCAATAATTCTAGCTCTGTGAGAGCTTTTGTCTCCCTTATGTCTTGCAAATGAATGTAGCCAGCTCCTTACAGACTAAATGGATATTAAAAACTCCAGATGTAAGTGAAGTTATTTTTATTTTCATTCTCTGTACTTGATAATGAAAACAAAGCAAAATATAATACTTTCCTCTTGGATATTGTATATATGTATGCTGTGTGTGTGCTTATGTGTATGCATGATTTTAACCTGGCTATGCAGTTTTTCCTTTTTGGATCATTCATTTATAAAATTGTGATTATTTGGATTTATGCCACCTTGAAAGAAGGCTAGATAAAAAGAGTGCGATTTCAAAGCTGTCTTTTTGATTACTTACAGGGACAATATGAATTTTGGTTAGTGTAACACTCCTGAAATATAGTTTCTTTAATGAAAACATTAGTACAAATTTTATCTCCTCACCTGTAAGCATAATAAAGAAACCGCGGCCAATAATTCCCCTTATGATAGTGTGTGCTTCCCAACACTTGCCTTCTATGTCCCGGTTCAAAATGATTGATACCGAAAGCAATCTCCTATCTTCCGTGTCAGGTAACATGAGGAGTTTCTCAGAAAAATAGATATTATTTGTTCTCTAAGATACCTTATATTTTAAAATGTTGCCTAGTAATAAATATGAATCTTTCTCATGACTAGAAAATCAAATGTTATTAAAATCAGGGTTTGATAGAGTATAGACAGCACGTACATATATTACAATATACACATAATATAGAAATCCTTTAGTTTTTCTTATATAAAGCCATATTTTTACTACTCAATACTATAGGTTTTTCTCTCCAAGTTCAAAATGACAGCTAACAGCTTATATGCTTGTACTCTTTTAAATGATTTGCATGGTTTAAATGCAATTCTGAAATAATAATAAGAAAAACACATAATTTTTAACTTCATAATATTAGAAATCTTCATTTTTCATCATATAGAAGAATAGGGAGAACATTAGTGTTGGTTTCTTGTATACTTTTCAAATGAGGGATGCACATTATAAATAACCTCTCAATTACATCAAGCACCACGACTCCATGAAGAACCCTAACGATGTTTGAATCAGTTCGCAGCAGTTCTGACAAACCTTTCCTAACCAAACAGCTGGAATTTTATTGCTTTTTCACACCAAGTCTCATTCTAGGAACCAAAGAGTGAGGTTTTTTTTTTTTTCTTTCAAGACACCCTTAGAAACCTTCTCAGTGTAAATTTGACAAGTTCAAATGTGAAGCGTTACTCAATTTTATCCTTCCTTTTCACAAATTCCTTGATGACAATAACTACAAGGATTAATAAATATTTTTACAAGGAATAGACTCTGGCATAATGATTCCAAAATAACATTGATCAGTCACTAATGTTTCTATGAACAAAAGCCCATATTTGAAATAAATATACTTATGGAAACATGAGAGTTCAAAAAGTATCCAGAGAAATGTGTGAACTCAGAAAAGTAATTCGAGCTCACATCAGCCATTGAAATCTTTTTCCAATTTGTTATAGCTCTGAACAGAATGAATCTCACAAAAAATCTTTTGAGCAAAACATTTCCTATTATAGACTTAAGACAAAAAAACAAAATGATATGCAAAATGGGGGCCAAATCCCCAATATTTTGAATTAATGGTGAACAATCAAATATATGAATGTAAAAACAAAATTTTACTATCAGATAGGGGCACATTAGAAAAAGTACTAGACTGAGAGATGGAAAAAACTGAGTCCTGCAAATCATTGATGTAAAAATGGCAATCAAGAGTTTACTTTCTTCTGCTTATTTTAAATCTTGAATTTTGAAACTTCTGTTGAAATCTACATTTACATCTTATTTACATAAATATAGCCAGAGGAATAAATGGAGATGCTAAATGTACTTTGATTTCGTGAGCTACTGCTTTTGTGTGTGGCTATTATTAACATAGAACAAATTCTTATCATTTACTATTCTTTGTACACAAAAATGAACAAGACCCAGTATATCAGTTAAATATTCTGAAAAAAAAGTACACTAATCTTGATTGCTGCTTTTAGTCATTCTTAAGATGAAAACTAGTGATTTCGAATGCACCATTTAAATGTTTTGCCATAATCAACTAAAAATACATCTTCATTGTTTGGCCTCATCCCAAAGGGGACAGTCTAAAATGATCAGAGTTGAAAAATTATTTAAAGTATACCATATATATGAAATTTTTTATAACAAAAATTACTTCTATTACAAAATAGTTATAAAGATCACGATCTTTCAAAATCAAGCATAATGTGTAAGTATTCATATAATATTTTGAATAAACTTTAATGAGTTGACCATGATCGCAGTACACTGTAAAAGATATAAAGAATAGACACCTTATAGAAAGTATGATATCAATTGTACAAGAGTACAGTGGACTTTGTAACGTCATTATAATTTACTTAGAATATTTCTAAACTTTCTGTGCATGGTGTTTCATCCAAAATTAGCTAGATATTAAGTGATTAAATTGGTGAAAAATATAGTGATTATGATTTGAATGATAATATCTCCTCCAAAATTCATGTTGAATCAATCCTCGAGGCAACACTACTGAGACCCTGTCTCAATAAAATCATTAAAAAAAATAAATAAATAAAAGGAGTGGGATAGGAGAATAAAAAGCACTGGGCCAAAACCATCCAGAAATGCAGCAGAACAAACATGAAGTCCTGTAGTTCCATGTTCGGCACCCATGCCATATAGCAGTGAGAAGTGAGTTCAAGAGAGTCTTGATGGCCACACCCCACGGCCTTGCCAGCTGCAGCCCATATGTGCTCTCTCTCGGGCTGGCTTCAGTCTCCTCTACAGTTCTCCTTGGAGGTTCCATGTTCCCAGTATCTCCCCACCCCTGGGATTTCCACTGCAACTTCAGCTTCATTCTTGCAGCTTCACGTACTGCCATCTCGAAGGCTCTTTGCCAGCCTGCTGACTTCCTCTGAAATCTGGCAGGAGCCTCCCAAACTCCAAACTCTTGCATTCTTTAAGCTAAAAGACCAGCATCACATGAAAGACGCCAAGTCTGGCTGCCGTTCAAGCAGTAACTGTCACCTTTGGCCACAGCTATAGAAAGCTCTAAGTTCCTGGATGACTGACCACAGTAAAATGAATCCCTGGGAACCAATTCCCTCGGTGGTCACTCTTGAGCAGGGATCCTAGGGACCTTTTTATCAAACAAAACACTTATACATTTTGTACCCTTGAGCCTGCCATAGGTGGTGTCTTCCCAATTTTTAAGATACCCTCAATGTATCTTTCTTCTTAAACTATACAAAGCAATCAGTTTCTTTTTAATAGTACTAATCTCTTCAGCAGCCACACCTCCTTTAGCCATGACTTCACACATGATTTCTTCACAGTCAAAATATAAAATTTTAAAATATTCCTGTTCTGTCCCCCCGACTCCCAGTTCTCACATAAATTTGGCTAAAAGCAACCAGCAGTAACCATATTACAACCCAAATGTTGGGTTCTCTTGAAATTTCCTTCACCAGATCAGTTAATCTACTGTTCTTAATTTCAGTCACTGGCAAAATCTCAGAACATGGACAAATGCCAACAAACTTTTTTGCAGAAGTATAACACACATTGCCTTTAGTCCAACTGCCAATGGTATACTTTTCTCATCTGAAACCTCTTGAGCCTGGACTTTATTGTCTGCATTGCTATCAGCATTCTGGTCTTCCAACCTCTAAGAATCACCTGTCAAAATATGTTTGCAGAATTCTAGAGCTTCTCTAGCCCATATTGCCAAAACTTTCTAAATTCATCCTACAAACCAGTTCCAAAGTCTTTTAAAACACATGATCTTGTACAGTAATAGAAGCAACCCCACTTCTCAGGTACCAGTTTTCTTTATTATGGACATTCTGACTGCCTGGACATAATACCTTACATCCAGTTTAAAGGAGGAGAGATTTAATCTGGCTCACAGTATCAAAGTTTTTCTATCCAGGGTCATCTGGCTCCAATGCAGCAACCTCATGGTGGAAGAGCTTGGTAGAACAAAGCTGCTTAGTTCAAAGATGGCAGGAAGCAGAATAGGAGAACAATGCCTGACAGAGTGGGTGAGGGACCAGAGATAGAGCCCAAGGCCACACCTCCATCGCCTACCCACACACACCCACAGTGTGTTCCACACACCTCCAGGGCGGATCCCAAAAGTAGTCAGTCTGACTCCTCCCAATCACAGGGGTCTCGGGTATTCAAATGAAAACCCTACCAGTAGTAAGATCATTATCTTGGTGCACTATTAAATGATGCTGAATTAATTTCATACTTTTACTTATAATAATCCATTATATTTATTCAGAAAACTAAGGAAAACACATTTACTAACCTTATTTACCCTTGTAGATGCATTTTTCTATGTTAATTTATATCATATACATCATATCATATATCTATATGTGCTTATATTAAAATATTTCAAGAACTACCTTTTTATATAAATAAGAACCCCCGGCCTATGCAATACACTAAACATTTCATTTGTGAACACTATTGTCTAATTAATTACTTACTTCTGCTTTCTTAAACACTAGGTGCTTAGAAATATCAGAAAACCAGTTTGGAGATTTGCTATTCCTCACTAACATAATTGAAATACGCCAAGATCTAAATAATCAAATGCAAAACATACAACTTTTGAAAACACTACCCAAATTAAAATTTCTATTGGATATTCTTTCTTGTAATACATTTTTTTGGCTACCATATTTTGAAATGTAAAACCAATGCCATATTCTAAAGATTGTAAAAAGAGTGAGTCCATCTTAAACTGAAGTGAAATATATTTTAGCGTAGGAAAGTAATCAATTCAAACAAATGAACTAATATTATCCTTATAGGTTAGACTTTATCTGTAAAAACATAATAGGAAAAGGATTATGCCATTTTCGGTGTTTTTATAGAAAGTGATTGTGATAGACCACTGGGGTACCTTAAGGACATGGAATCCTGCAGTCTGTTGCCTGCTATTCAGTAGTACCTGTACTGACTATGAATAACTAATTCATTCATCATAACTTTAAAAATAATGTTATCCCTCCCCCCACTTCACTTCAGCATATTGCTAATTCCCTGGCATCCCTGCAACATGCAAACATACCAGGTAAAGTGAGAGTCCATGCACAAGACTCAAGCTGCCGCTGGTAAGACTGAGTTCAGTGCAAGAGGCAGTGAAACTATAGTCACTAGCAGAAAGGCAGACAACATGTGAAGTTCATCTGACAGGAATTATGGAAAGAACAAACGCAGAAAATGAATAAAGCCCTGATACCTTATGTTTAAATGGGGAAAAGAAAAATGTGACATTTAGGCCCTGTAATACAGGATGTCCTTAAGGAGAAATCTAGACCACTATCACTGAAAAGGAAACCGAGAATGAATAACAGGCTACAGTTTACTTTCAGGCTTTCAGGAAAATGATAATTATGAGGGGAGAGGGAAAGAGAGAGAGAATAAGAGAAAGAGAAAGAGAGAGAGAGAGAGGATGAATGATAAAAGGAAATTAAAAAGTATATCTCTTTAGATATAGTAAGAAAATTCACAACACACACACATGCACAAACCCATACCTCATCCTTATGTGTTTCTGTTCACTTAGTAAATCTGACCTCAGCATTTTAGCTGATATTAATGTGGTCATCCAGCGATTAATTCATTAAGTACTTAATAAGGTCCTACCATGTGGTAATTACTATTGTCAATAAAATAGATATCTCTTCTTTCCTGGAACCTATCAAACAGTAGACAAGGAGAAAAAAAATAAACATAATTAAAATATGTACTCACACAAACATGCACAATGTTAGAAAAGAAGTAATTAGAAAAACAAACCAGCAAGAGATTAAATAACACTTGAAAAAGAAGATGCAATTGAAAAAGAAGAAAAAGAAGATGCAATTATAGGTAAGATGCTGATAGAAAAGAGCTGGCGAAGTAGGTGATGTAGTAGTTAAGACCCAGAAGAGGGGATGGATGCAGCCATATGTTTAACCTTATGCCTAATATGAACATCACGGAAAAAAATTAGAACAAAGAAAACGAACACCAGCGAATATGGCGGCTCAGACAGACAATCCTTTGTCTAATTGAGGAAGGGGTGGAGACCAACATGGCTGGAACAGAATGAACAATGTGGAGAATAATAGGAGGTTTGCAAAGGATCATAAAGAGCTTTTCTGAGAAGTTACGTTTTCGGACTATAGGAAACCATAGTGGGTACTGGATACTGAGATATACCTGTGGTCCCTGATTATGCCAATATGATTTATTATTTTTTCAGCTTTATAATGGTGTGAAAGTACAGTCAAACAGCCACCTGTTATTATTTTTCAGTTCAATATGCAGTAAATTACATGAGATATTCCACGCTGCATTAAAAAGCAAGCTTTTCATTACAGGATTTTTCCCAACTATAGGTTACTGTGTTTTAGATGTTTAAAGATTAGGTGAGGCTATGGTGTTTGGCAGGTTAGATGTATTGTAAATGCATTTTGATATAACAATATTTTCTGTTTATGATGGGTTTATTGGGGCACAATCCCATCATAACTCAAGAAGCATCTACATTTTAAATGTATTTCCCTGCCTGTATGGTTGAGATTAGACTTTATAGGTCTGATCGATCATTTAACCATGGCTCGATAGGCCAAATTATATATATTTTACTACAGGGTTTTAAGGCTAAAGTTGTTTTCAGAGCTAGAATTGAGTTTCACTAAAGTGATTTATTATTGCAGGAGACACAGACTTAGTCACATGAGGGAATATGGAAAAGAGAGTAGGTCTGCAACTATCTTCACAGATTTAACAACAAAAAAATAACACTAATATCAAATGCTGTCTAATGACAGCTTAGCATATCATATTTTTACCTAAAGGTTAGCACTCTATAAATTAAAATGACACTGAAAATAATTGAATTCTAATTCACTTCCAAGGGGGATTTTCTGTCATTAAGCTCTTTGCTGGCAATAAAATGTTCAATGAATAAAGAAAAATTCAACTCATTTTTCAAGAAAAAACCAGAGCACATAAAAATTCATAAACATGTTCAAAAACTTCTCTATCCTACCATCTGGGAAATTGTAGAGATAATTTTACACAAATTCTATTGCAGGTGGTAGAACTGAAAACTCTTGGCTTTTTGATAGTTATGAGCAATAAATGATGTATTCATAGGACTTGGAAACTGTGCAGGCATATAAGCATGCTGTTTATTTATAGTCATATCTGTAATTTGCTTTAGTTTAAATTGTATGAAAACAGATGTTAGAAATAGGCATCTAAAGAACAAACTGCATCACATATGACAGTAGTATATCTTTCCTTTATTAAAAAAAGACTTCTGAACTAATGATGTATACAGTTGCTATGAATTCGTGCAGTCCTTTTAGTAGTAAGTTGTTAATATTCGTTGAATTATAGTTGTTTTCACTTTTC
>PVJO010003302.1:0-125982 GCA_004026905.1 Hystrix cristata | reverse complement strand
GGAAGTACAACAGGAACTAAGATGGATTTACAAAACTGATTCTTAAAAATACGTGGTTCCTAGACTAGCAGGACTACTTAGAAATTTGTTCAAAAAAAAAAAAATAAATTTTCATCATCTACCCAAGACCTATAGAGTCAGAATATGTGAGGCTCCACAAGACTGTACACTTTAAATATTATTATGTCACTTTTGCACTGTTTCAGTCTTGTTATTTATACATATATTATGTTTTACATGCAGTCCAAGACAACTCTTCTTCACTTAATGAGGCCAAGGGAACCCAAAATGTTGGGCATCCAGGCCCTAGGTGGTTTGAGGTATGTTAATGTTTGAGAACCTTGAATACAATGTGAATAAATTAAAATAAGTCAGAGTATAGTCACTGCATTTGGCAGTTTGGTTTTGCCACAAACAATTTCTCTAAAGTAGTAAGAATACCATAATTTCAAGTCGGGGACTGTGATGCCCTCTGCCTTATTCCTGTTGCCCAGAAGTGTTTTTGCTATTCTTGGCTTCTTCCAGTTCCAGATAAATTTCATGATTGCCTTTTCTAATTTTGTGAAGTATGTTGTTATTTTGACTGGAATTGCCTTAAATCTGTATAGTAATTTAGGAAGTATGGCCATTTTCACTATGTTGGGTCTTCCTACCCATGAACATGGGACATCTTTCTATTGTCTGAAATTATACTATAAAGTATCTGTGATTAAAAACAGCATGGTATTGGCACGAAGACAGACCCGAGAACCAATAAAACACGCTAGAAGATGCAGACACAACTGCAAACACACTCAAATACCTCATCTTCAACAAAGGAGCCAAACACCCTCACTGGAAGAAAGATAGCCGCTTTAATAAATGGTGCTGGAAAAATTGGCTTACCACATGCCGAAAACTAAAACTAGATACATGTCTCTCACCATGTACTAAGCTAAAATCAAGGTGGATCAAAGATCTAAACATTAAAACAGAAACACTAAATCTACTGGCGAATAAAATAGGGAGAACTCTCGAAGACGTAAGGGTTAGAAAAAAATTTATGAACAGAACTCAGACTTCATGGGAAACAATACAAAGAATCAATGCTTGGGACCACAACCTATTAAAAGGCTTTTGCACAGCAAAAGAAATTACTAATAGAGTGAGGAAAAAAAACCACAGACTGGGAAAAAATTTTGCCAGCTGTCCCTCAGACAAAGGTCTAACATCTAGAATATATAAAGAACTCAAAAAAAATCAAACCCCCAAATTTAAAGACCCTATTCAAGAATGGGCAACTGAAATGAATAAACATTTCTCAGATGAAGAAATAAAAATAAAAAATAAATATATGAAAAAATGTTCAACATCATTGATCATTCAAGAGATGCAGATCAAAATAACACTAAGGTACCATCTCACTCCAGAAAGAATAGCTATTATCAAGAAATCAACTAATAACAAGTGCTGGCGGGGCTGCAGGGTAAAAGGAACCCTCCTCCCCTGTTGGTGGGAATGTAGACTGCTCCAACCACTGTGGAAATCATTGCAGAGATTCCTTAGAAAACTACAACTAGAGGTTCCACTAGACTCAGCTATTCTTCTGCTTGGTATCTTCACAGAAGAATTAAAATCATCATACCACAGTGATATATGCACAACCATGTTCATAGCAACACAATTTGTAATAGCTAAGTCTTGGAAACAACCTAAATGCCCAACAATTAATGAATGGCTAAAGAAGATGTGGTTTTTCTACACAATGGAGTACTACTCTGCCATAAAAAGAACAAACTAGAGACATTTGTAGGTAAATGGATGTACCTTGAGAACATACTCTTAAGTGAAATAAATCAGACACTTATCAGTACACATCAAATTGTTTCTCTGATATGAGAAACCGTAAGTGTAAATAAGGACAAAGGGGTACAATAGATATTATGCTAAAAAAAAAAAAAGATAGTATTCCAAAGAGAGGAGAACTAGATAGGGAAAAGGGGGAAAAAGAAAGAAGGTTAAAAAAATTAAAAAAAAAAAGAAGGAAGGTTAAAAGAAAAGTAAGATGAAAGGGAAAAAAGATGGAAAAATGTAAATAAACCTGTTGCAAATAGGGAAGGGGGGAACAGAAGGGAGGGAAGAGGAAGATGGGGGAAACCAAGATATATCATGTACAGGTAAAAAATAACCACGTTGATTATGATCATTATGTATACAATGTACCAATGCATGGTCTTGGTAATAAAATAAATAAATAAATAAAATAGTAAGAATAGAAGTCAAATGGTAGAAGGAAAAGATAAAAGAATAAATAGTGAGGCCATAAGAACACAGATAGCCACCTATTCTTTCAAGAATTTTAAATGTAAAATAATTTAATAGAAAGTTAAGAGAATCATGGCAGTTTTGTCGTTACTCCTTTTATTGCTTTTATTTTTATTGGGGAAGGCTTAAGCATACAGTATGTCATAAGAACAGAGAGAAAGAAGGTAAGATGCATAGAGAAAAGAAGGATAAACATAGAACAAAGTACAAGACAAAAATTGAGAGCACACAAAGAGTGAAGATGGAGGGAGGGAAGGATTAATATGAGGTGCTGGGAAGCTCAAGTAAAAGTGTAAACCAAATTTTTTTCTCCAAGTTACATTATTTTTCATTTGCGCTGTTCATCTGGCCAGACATACACATTGCTTCTCAGCAGTACACAGAGTAACAGAATATGGTAGCATGAAAATGGCCATGATGGTACACAAAAGAAATAAGCAAAAATAGGGTTTACTATTCTGGACAGCTAGTTGTTAAAACTTAGGAGCATATCGTTAACAAGTGCTAAGAGAAGGCAAGGCAATGAAGCAAGGAACTAGCCACTTAGTATTTGCTTACTTTGGACTCCATCACCAGAACTTTAAGAAAAGGAACTGACAACTGATTTAGACACCTACAAATTAGGGCTCAGAAAGTTAAATAACTGCATGGCTGATAAGTGGCACTGGGATTTTAACTTAGACTCTTAAACTTATTTATATTTTCCTATGCTTGCTTTATCATCAGAATCATCGGGGCAAAACATATATTTCTTTGCTCCACTCTAGGCCAATTAAGTTATAATCTCTAAGGAAAAGACTTAGAAATCTCTACGACCTACATGAGTCTTCTTAGTAGGCAAATCTGGAAAATACTACTGTATGTTTCACTATCTCCCCAGGCTTATCTTTGGTTCACTAGACTCAGTTACTAGCATACAAGCATCCAGACTCGCAGCCCAGTTCAGGGCACAGGGTAGTAACATGTTGTAGTCCTCTGTAAAATTACACACATAAAGTATAAGGAGGGAGCACAGCCTGTAAGTATTAGGAAAAATTGCCTGAATTATGGATTATTCTCAAAATCTTCTTTTGTCAAGAGGAACCAGGCCTTACAGATCCTTCCAATAACACCCACGAAATAATTTCTGTTTTACTGGTGAGGAAAAGGAGACTTAGGAGGAATTATGAAACCTACTTGGAGGCACATGAAGGGTAAATAATGAAGACAGAATTTAAACTGAATGGTTCTGTGTTGCAACCACTTCACCAGGATTTTCCTTTTTTTGCATCTTTCCAAGGATTAAAATTTTAGGAAAGCAATACCAATATTGATAATGATTATGTAAAAAAACCATCTTTCTTTAACTTTCTATAGTAAAACTGGAAACAGATTTTCTCACCCTTTAAACTACAATCTAAGGCAGCTGATTAAATAAAAAAGAAAAATCATCATAAATATTATTAGTTATTTGCAACCTAAAACAAGTGAGTCAATTAAATTTAGACATCTGTATTCCTAGAACTATGTAAATATCACAGTAGAATCAATAAAATACTTCAGAAACATCAATAACAAGGACTATTTAGCATGCTGGAGCTCTCAGAGCTTTGCCGGCATCTGGTGGCAATTTTCATTAAGTATCCGTGTTACTCTCAAATACTGGTTACCCATCAGTACTATTTAATCCACTCACATGCCGCCTGTGATAGGTGTCTTAGAACAGCTGGAGATCTGCCCTTCAGCAAGACAGAAAAATGTGTCAGCTGAAGAGACACTGAGTTCACAGGCATAAAAGTCAAAATAATAAGAGAATGAACTATTCTAAGACAGACCATATACCAAGGATTTCTGACTCATGAGTTTGAGTCATTTTATTAAAGAACAGTATAACAGTCTGAGAGCAAAATCCGTGGTCACTTTAACAATATCTCTAAATGAGAAGCCAGCATTATTTACCATTTAAAAATCAGCTTGCTCTCTTTTTTCAGGAAAGCAATGTAGCCATAATGGTTAAGAATGTGTATTCTGAAGCCAAAGTACACATTTCAAGTACATAATTTAATGTTTATGTGATCTTAGGCAATAAAGAAAAGCTCTTTGTGCTTCAATTTCCCCATCAGAAAAACATGTTAATAGCAACATCTTTCTCAAAAGTGAAGAGTGAACTAGCTAAACTGGGAACACTGGGAATATGTGTCTGACATGTACTAACAACTAAGAGTTTGCTAATACCTATTCTGTTACACTTTCAAATTCTATCCCTGAACCTATTTATATCATATATGGATTAGAAGTTTATATTAAGAGTCAAAATAAATTATTTAGAAATTTGCAGTTAAGAAGGGAAGAATTTTTCCAGAATATACAAGCTGAGCATCCCTATGTGAAGGTCCAAATTGTGAAATACTCTGAAATACTCAGAAATCTGAAACTTTAAGAAAGGATATGACAGCAAAAGTGGAAAATTCCACCCACACCTGACCATACAGTCAAATTGCAGGCACAAAAAAACATGACTTAGTGTCTTCAAGAGAAGAAAGACCCTCTTGTCCCCCTTTTGCTGTGATAAAAATCTTGTGTGTGCATACCCAGATTCCCCCACACATTCATGCTGCTGTGCTGCTTAGCTACCCTAACACATTAATTTTTCAATTAATTAATGGTCTGTCACATGTTTAAGGCTAAGTACTTCCATGTGAATAAGTTGAAAGAAATATTGCTTATTAGTTGCATATAAATTCAGAATGAGAAATGATGATGTTCCTACATGTGGACTACATAGTTCAGTTGAATAACTGAGATACTGACTCCTTTGCTTTCTGATAAGTCAATGTACACAAACTTTGTTTCATGCATAGAAATAATTTAAAATATTTTTAAATGTGTACAAAGTATATATGAAACAAATGAATTTTATGTTTATCATGGTTTGGATCATAATGATATCACATTATGTATATGCAAATACTCCAAAATCAGAAAGACTTCAAAATCTAAAACATTTCTGGTCCTAAACATTTGGAACAAGGGATACTTTGCCTGCACTACATTAATTTTCGAGAGGTAAGGAATATATTTGTCTATTCAGATTGTCCTACCAGAGAATTTAAAAACCTTGATTCTATAGCCTGACCATTCTTCATCTCATTACTTGGTTAGAGCTTGGTTAGAGCTGGAAGAACCCCTTGAAAAACTGAAAAATATCTTTCTCTCCTCCCTCTCCTCTTTCTGTCTCTGTCTTTGTCTTTCTCTGTGTCTTTCTCTCTCTCTCTCACAAACATCCCTCATAATACAATGATATTTAAACACATTAAAATATAATGTTTTGTTAAAGAAATTACCCTTGCAAGACAATAAAGTAGGTCTTAAGAGATCCTACGGAGATTTTTTTTTTTTTTCTTTTTTGGTGCCTGGGATCGAACTCAGTGCTTGCTATGCAAGCGCTCTAACCACTGAGCTAAATCCCCAGACAGGGATCTGATTTAGACTTAACTTGCAGGCCTTATGAAATAAATATACTTTTAGGGCAAGGTTATCTAGACTAGGTAAGTTATGGTAAGAGGCAGAAGCAAGGATATCTGTTATTGAGAAGCCACATTAGACAAGTTTGCAGTTGTAAAATGATTTCTTCATATGTCAAAATTTCAAATGTTCTCTCTAGGTGGGATCAAGTAAAAGTATTCACCTAAATCAGATTAAATATCTGATTAATCAGGTAAAGATGAAAAATGCTCCAAGGGAAAATCCCATATCAGAATTATGTAGATCATTCTTGAGCACAGGTTCCAATCCTTGCTCAACTACTGATTCTAATTACTTTCCCAGATATTGCTCCTTCAGGATGGTCTAAAAATACAGCCTTCTAGCCCATGTTTAAAAAAGAAATATTCATTGCTAAATTAAAATTCCATCACCCTCTAAGACAGAACTTTAGGCAATCTCTCTTCACAATAATTTGCTGAATAACAGCTCTCTGTGGACTTACGTAGTAAGTATTTTAGGATGACTCATTATTACACCTATTGTATGCTAAAATTTCATTTTAAAAAATAACTCACATAGTTTTGATTCTTCCCTGAAGAGTATTACTAAAGTAACAGTTAAGTATTTAGAACTATGAGTTCAGAAGTCCTTTTAATACTCTATTGTGATTTTATTTGTTATGGAGTGTTCTATTTGTTCAGCCAATCTAATACAATCCCCTATGTGACCTTACCTTTTTAAAGGATCTAGAAAATACAGATAAAAGGCCAGGTTGAAAAAGAATATAATTCCAGGCCCTATTGTGAGGAGACTATTGGGAGGCTCATGGAGCCTTATCCACGTTAAGATTAATGAACAAACATATTAGTGACTATCTTTCAGTGTGTCTATCTCCAGAGCATCAGTCAAGGTTCTTAGCCTATCAATCTCCTTCACAGCCTTCAGATAAAGAGTAACGCCTGTTGAATCAAGGAGTCCCCACTTGAAGAGATGTTATTCTGCTTTCTCCTCAGTCACAGCTGCTGTTGCTGTGGTTGTACTATAAGGAAGGGGAAATCTGTTCACTTCCTGGGATTCGCTATGAGCAGCAACTGTGGAGAAAGGAAACATATGATACTAGTGGAAACCTGTTTTTAATTTTTCCCCTCATTTCACTGCAACAGCTATCATTTATTGAGTAACTATTTCCTGTCAAATAGTGCTAAAAGTTTCCATGCATTAACTCAGTTTTCACACCAAGAACAATAACAACAACACAACTTAATACTAAAGAACTATGAGCACTGTTATGCTGCCTATTTCACTGATGAAGACATTAAGGTTTGGAGAAGTTACATAGCTTATCCAAGAAAATAATTGTATTAAAGTCGGAGCCTAAATCCAGAACCTAAGAACCTATCCAATATGTTACTTTACTAAGAGGAGTACAGTCATCATTCCACTCACTTATGTTATTGTGGGTTTTCTTTCATTGACACTTGAAAGGCCACAAGTACTATTTTGCTAATTTAATATTGATAAAGTAGATATAATTAGTAGAAAAAAAAACCCTTATCTTTTCAAGGTGGCTTTTTAAACATTTGGATAATTTTTACTTATATTTCAATCCATAATTTTACTGAATTAAAATAATCCAAACAAGAAAAGCCTTATATAGTATCTTTTAAAAACTGACCTATTACACAGAAGTTAAATGCTACATTCTATTTTTTATTTATTTTTTATTAGTACAGGTTTGCAGTGAATTATGTTTAGATTTCTAATGTTGAGTTGGTATATGCACACAGTCTTAATTCCTTTTTTCATACTCTTTCTTTTACATACTTCTCCTTCCCTCCATCACTTGATCCCTTTCCTATTTGAGAAATATCTATTTCTCTTCTTTCTATTATCTAGCTTTTATTTTGCTCTTCATTTATAATTTGGGTATCTTATGTAAGAGAATTATTATTAAGCTTGTGTATCTGATTTATTTCACTTAACATTATGGTCTCAAGGTGCATCCATTTTCCTACAAATGACTTGAGTTTACCTTTCTTTATGGCAGAGTAGTACTCCATTGTGTGTAAATACCACATTTTCTTTATCCATTCATTTGTTGGATAAAGAAATACAGGCTGCTCCCAAGATTTAGCTATTATGAACTGTGACGCTATAAACATGACTATGCATGTATCACTGTGATATGATGTCATTAACTCTTTCAGGAAGACACCTAGACAGGGATTAGCTGAGTCCAGTGGAATTTCTAGTGCTAGTTTTTTGAAGAATCTCCATCATGATTTCTATAGCGATTGTACCAGTTTACATTCCAAAGGTGGAGTTGTAACTACGTGCTTCTACTTGGCCCAAATAGCACATTAACTGCACTGTCTTTTCATGTTTAACAAAAGACAAGAAGTATTTAGGTGGCTGATTATTAAGACAGCCCTTTAAAACTCTGCATGGAAAAAAATCTACCTATGACTCTGATTAACTGAGAAGAAACAAAAAGAGAGAGGAGGGCAGCATGAGTCTCACTTTAGGAAGCTTTATAAAATATACCTAAATTCCAAGAAGGAATTTTGCTTTTGTGTATTTCTAAATGTTGCTCTCTCACGTACAGCAAGAAAAATCCATCATGAACCTAAAACAACTACATATTTTGGCCCTTGATAATTAATCTGAAAGGAAACAAAGTCAAAACTTCTAAACCAAACAACAAAATTTTTCATTTGTGACATTTTCAAATATGTAAGTAATTACCTAAAAACATCTTATGAAACAACATTAACAACAGTTTTTTAAAAAGCCAACATCAGTACTAATATATAATTATCTAATATTGTACTTGCTGCATGCTTACCAAAAACGACTAACTCAAAAACAAAAATTTTCAAAAGCATTTTGATTTACTGCTTACTTTTTATTAGATCTTTCAGGCTCTCTAATGCTAGTTACCTTGAAACTACTTTCCGTTAGTCAACTATACTTGCTCAAGATCTTATTTTCTTTCATTCTCATTCACTTTTAGTATAACCAAAATGGCATAATCTTCCTAAATGGTAATTTCTCCACAGATGAAAAACACTTTGAAATTTGTATCTGTTCAACCCAGACATTTCTAGAAAAGTGTCATGGATGTGTACATATAATTAGCTACAAGGCTTAGCACTGTGGTCTTACTTACAATATTTTTAAAATTAAAGTACGATACAGTGCCACTCCTACAATCCCAGCTACTGAGGAAGCTAAAGCAGAAGAATATCTAACTCCAAGGCCACCCTGAACAATTTAGCAAGACCTTGTCTCAGAATAAAATAAAAGGGGCTAGGAATATAGCTCAGTGGTACAGTACTCCTAGATTCTATTCTCAGTACTGAAAAAAATGAAAAAACTTCCTAATGTCTGTATCTAGGGAGTTGGTCAAATAAACTGTAATAAATCTAAACAATATGCAATTCTATTTTCTTTAAAGAAGTCAATTGAGTGCAAAGTGCCTAGCCGACCATCAGTACTAAACAGTTGTCTAATCTATAATAAGGATCCATTAAAATTTGGAATGGTATTTTGAGGTCCTTGAAATAGCTTACCCAATATTTGTTGATAACATATCTATTTATAAAAATAATAATATACCTAGCATCTAAAGAGAGCTTTCTATGTGCAAGACACTAAGAACTTTACATATGTTAATACATATACTCTCATTACAGTTCTATGGGAGGTATACTATTATTATCTTCTTTTTAAAGGCTGGAAAATAGAAGTAGAGAGAGGGCATATAAATGGTCCAAGGTGATAAAACTAGTAAGTAGCAAGGTCAGGATTCAAAACTAGGCAATCTGTCTCTGGAGTCTGTGCTCTTAACCAGAAAAATACTGGAAATCTATTCGACACGAGAATAATGTGGCTATTTCTGACAGTCAGACCACTGTTATTACTACTTGCCTATCAGTATTTTCTCATTTTCTATAATAAATATAATGCAAATTAAAAAAATTTAAATAAAAAATGTATTTTGTTTGCACAATGAGCTAGAGATAAGAACACTATGAGGCTTGGGATTTAAAAGTACTAACACAGGGGTTGGAGATTTAGCTCAAGTGTTGTAGCACTTGCCTAACAAGCACGAGATCCTGAGTTCGATCCCCACCCCCTCCCTCCCCCCAAAAAAGTTTTAATACAGATTCAAGGTAGAAATTCTATTAGCCCACAACCTTACATCCTTAGATGCCTCAAAACTGACAATGAATCCTTCCAAACCTTGATATCAATCAGGGTAGAAGGGCAATATTGTCCTAATCTATGAACATTGTTCTCTTGCTCTTGCCATGTGAAGTAATATTACTGACGTAACTGATGTCTATTTTCCTCTTAAGGTTACCACAAAGTTTTTATGTTTCTCCCCTGCCTTTTGCCAGTAAAAGATTAGAATCGATATTTCAGGAGGTTTCTATGATATAGTAGGCTCAGGTGGTACTCATATAGCTTAATGGACTGGTTCTCAATCCCAGTGACTAGATTTTTTTTACAACTTTCCACACTTGACTCTGATGCTTACCCTGGGCTGAGAGTTTTGTAACATATACATCACAGCACAGCTATCACACTACGTGATACTTCAGTGATCAGAATAATGGCATTAGTAAATGAAACTGTCAATTGATAGTCACCTTCAGATATGTGTTATGCATACTGTTATGTATTCAAGTTAAAGCTTAATAATTCCAATGAAAATAAAAAGATTCATTTTTAAATATAAGTCACTATTTCTTATTCAAATGTGGGATTTATAAAAGAACAAGAAGGTAAGCCTAAGTACAGAATTGAAAAATGAAAAGAAAGGGAATATCTGAAGTTTAGCAGGAGAATGCCTTCCTAGTGGATAATCATAATGTAATCTATCAAACTGAAATGTATTCTGACTAAAAGCACGTTGGCTTGATAAACAATGAAAAATCGCAAAATAAAGACCAACAAAATTCAGTCGCAAATAACAAACACCTCAGGTGTTACAAAATAAAGATTTATAATATCCTTCCTCAAACAACTATCATACAAGGTACAAATCTGTACTTTATATTAGGTTCAGTAACTTAACCAGTATTTCTTCAACTGCTAATTATTAAATGTAAAAGTTAAGTCCTAACAAGAAAATTTAAAAACTTTTTTTTTTCCCAGCCACAACAATTAGGCAAGAGATCGAAAATAAACCTCTCCACCTTTAACTGGTGGGTGTCAGTATGTTCCAGGGACAGGAAAGTGATTAATATACATAGCAAACTTCAAAACACAGACAGTGTATGCTGGTACTTATTCTTCTACCTACACTCAGTGATCTTATATCTTTGGGTATGTGTGTGTATCTTTGGGTACATGTGTGTGTATATTATACCTTTGGGTAAGTGTGTGTATGTTCGGTTTTTCATTTTTTCATTTGGACACACATATTTAATGAATTTACTTTTTTCTGATTTCTTTCTTCTCTAAAATATCCTTTTTGGTAAACTCACACCTAGTTCTTCAAGTTCTTCACTGCCTGCTCTTTCTTATTCTTTCTGAGGTACTTTGTATCTTAGCCTGTAAGTGTACTGCTGATAATAAGTATGTCTATTGTCTGATAACAAGACAATCACTTTATTAAAATACGCTCTTTTAAAAATAATGATAAATAAATAAACAAAACAGTGTGACAAAATAACTTAGCTTAAGCTTTACTGTGAAAAATATAAACCCTTTTGCTGCTCGCTAATTTTGAATTTGGGACTCAGAAGAAGCACATGTAGTCCCTTGAGATCTCCTGTGTTAAAAGATCTAAATATACGGAAGATTATTCTCCTTTCTGAAATAGCTCCCATACTTTTTCTCTCATACTATGTTCAGTTTGATGTTTCAAACTAAGTTTCAAAATTCAAATAAAGAGAAATATAAATTCTTTTCTAAGCAATATGTGAATTATAGATAAAATTTTAAAAGAGCAGAGAAGGAAAAACATAACAGCATTCAACCTTTATGTCTACCCAAGAGACTGCAACATTATTATAATGCCTCTATTATGGCAATGGCTGAAATTAAATGCCTGCAGATTTGACCCTAAAGAGTATGGTGCAATGTCTGCTGTAATAAAACACTTACTGTAAAAGCTTAACCTTGAATAGATTCTATGTGAATACAATTCCACAATAGCTATTTAGACAACTATCACAATATATTTAATAAATGAGCCACAATGAACCACCCATGTTTCATTTTTTGTTATCTGAAATATATTTCTTCCTCCTTACAAGTGTATATTGCTTTCAAGAATATTTATTAAGATTTCATGTGTACTCTAAAATAAGAATGATATGCATGGTACTTTCACGATTATTCAAGATTAAAATGACTTAATGGAAGGAATTATTCCTGTAGCAGCATATTTAAAACTGAATATAGGTGTAGATTGATAGGTTATATAAGATTCAAAATGCAAAATATAATTGGCAGCAATTATAATAGATTTAACTGGACTTTGGTATCATTTTGCATTAGTGTTAGCTGTTTGTTATTTAATAACTTTAAACTATCATTACATTTCACTTACATGTATGGGTTGAAAGGTTACAAATACAATTGTTCCTGCCTTTGCGGTGGAATCATAATGAGCAATGTATCCATGTTGTTGTTTGAAATATATTTGTATTTTTAGTGAAAAGAAACATGTTTCCTTTTTCATGACTAAATATATCCAATTTGGAAATCATAAAATATTTTAAAAGACAATACAATAAATTTAGAAATAAATGAGAAATTACTGCACACAAATTAAACGTAAAATGTGTAACAGAAATCAGTAATAGCCGTACCTGCTATTATCCAATAAGAATCCTTCATTTCCCAAGGCTGTTTGTATATTCTAAGTAGTAAATACAGCCACAGATTTGTGTATTCTAAATATTATGTGTCATCAGATTAATTTTTTGTTTGCTTGTTATACTACACTAATTTCACTTTCTGGTAACATAGTATGTACACTTTCTCTAAAGTAGAAGCAGGTATGTTTGCAATTTTCAACTTCAGATATTTCATAGTCAACTAGTCTACTAATTCATGCTATTGATTTTAACACTAGTTGTCTCCACTTTTTATATCCCATTTATTTTATCATGTATTAGTGTACTTTTTTTCCCCATTTTTCTACCTAAACTTCCAGTATCATTATTGAAGATCACAAATGGTAACCTAACTACTAAATTCAATGGAAAATATTTTATCCAACACATTAGGGTAAGTGCACCTTTCTCCCTTTTAGTTTGTGCTTTAAATTATAATATCTTTTTTAAAATTTTATTTTAGTGGTACATTTTAGATGTACATAATGATAACATTCATCATAGGGAATTTGTACCTGTATGTGTTATATCTTGATGCTTCTTTTTTTTCCCATTTCCCTCCACTCCCTTCAATCCTTCCTCCCTCCTTATTTACAAGTTATATTTTATTGCTTCTCCTGGTTTACTATCTTTAATTCCATCTACGCAGCCATAACAGGCTTAGTTATGCTGCGGAAACAAACAAACAAACAAACAAAAACATCCTTCCAAATCACCATGTCTTACTACAATGAGATAACAGTAATTCAGTGAACCGAGAGCTGTATTTACCATACTGACTACTGCCTGTCAGTGTGCCAGAAGGAACAGAAACTCTGAAGTATCTTGCATCACAATTCAAGGATCCAAACCAGAGATAACCAGCATCGATCTCCATGCAGTCCATTGACCAGAACTAGAAATATGACTCCACTAAACTGCAAAACTCAGGAAATAAATCCTCTTATGTGCCTGGAAAGGGAATAGGATGGAGGTGGGCTTAGTCAATATTTGGCATATGATACAGTTCAAAATTTTTCAATGATTATGACAAAATCAAATCTATTATCCTATTCATCAATTCTCCTCTCTGATGTCTTTCACTCTTAATTCTCTTCACTCTCATCACTTAAATTTTGAATTCTAGTGATGCTAAGTTACTTGCAGATTTGTACGTATTTTGAAGGTGATGACATGTTCTTGCATTTGTGCATGATTTTTTACATATTATTCCATCTGCTTCTCTGGTACTAGAAAACCATTCTTCCAGTTCTCTCTCAAAATATACCTCCCTCTGAAGACTTCCCTGAGCCCATGGATATATACCTTCCCCTTCGTACATATTTTGCTTCATTAAAATAAATGTTTTGAACCATTTGTACTTGTCTACTCACTAGAGTATGAACAATGTAGCTAGAGAGTAGATTATTTCAAATTTAGGCTCTGGCTCCTGAGATAAAACAAATTCAAAAACATATATAATAATTGAATTCTACCTGACTTCTCTATCACTAAGCTGTATGATAATGGGTTAAAGATGTTTTCCGAAACTATGTCCCTCACTGCATTACATGTTATCATTTTATTTATAGTTCTACCCATCTCCCCAGTAGCTCTCTTTCTAAATTCACTGTTAATTTTGTGGGTTGAAATAATTAATCCCTTCCAGCTTTTCTTTCTCATCCCTCCAACTCAACCAGTGAACAAATAAGGCTGTATTTATTGTTAAGTATCTCTTTTGCTTTAGGTCTGATATTTGTTACTTCCAGGACTTACCTTTTTTACTTCTTGCCTTATCTTTTTCTCTCTTTACAGACCTCTTTTACTTTCAGTTTTACCATCTTTCTATCCTTTGCAATTAGAATGCTTAAATATCAAGCTGAAATCCACTAATAACTTGTAGGTTTAACTTGTCCTTTCAGGCTGCCATATGCCCAAGACTCCTATCTGGGTGCCAGCACCTCCGGATCCAGTCCAAAAGACTTACGGGCCAATAAAGCTGTCCTTGTAATCCTCTGTGCCTTCTCAGGTGTAAACTGTCTCACCCTTCTTCCATGCCTGGCAAATTCCAACTCATTTGTCAAAGCACAGCTCAAAAGCTCCTTACTCAACACTTCTTGAAAAAATACTTAGCTTACATACTTCTATATTGTAAGCAGAGAATTTGTCAAAGGAGAGAGGGTATGACTCCTCAATGCCTCCCAAGGACAATGTCTGTCTCAGAGAAAATGCTCAGTATGAAAACAAGTACATTTTAATGAGGGGTGGAGAGTGAGCTACAAAGATATAAGCATTCATGTAAGAAAGCAATTATTTTGAAATAAACTTAATAAAGTTTTACCAAGAACAAAAAGATTACATAATATGCATGATCACTCAACTACTTTAAAAAAATGAAGAAAATATGCCAGGTGTGGTGGCCCACTCCTGTAATCCCAGCACTTGGGAGGCTGAAATTGGACTACTGCTGTGAGTTGGCAGGCAGCCTGGGATACATAGTAAGTTCTCTGTCTCCAATATAAAATTGAAAAAAGTGAACAAAATAGAACAGATACTGTTTTATATGCCTTTTTTCTTGATTCTAATTAACTAACTCAAGGAAAATTATGTGAGAGATGAATCAGAAGATAAAGAATATCAACAAATTTGGTAATTTGCAATGCAATTAAAAACATATGATTACATTTTACCTTACATTTTGAAGAAAAGTGTGAGAAATATATTTCAAAATAAGAAAGAATGAGATGCTTTCACATAAATGTTGGTAATAACTGGGAGCAATAATGAAATTGTTCATTTTCTGTCAAAATTTTAGATTTAAAGAAAATTTGTTTCCTAAGAGATAAAACTAGTAAGCTCTAGATGTAATGATGACCTTAGTCATGAGAAACTTAGAAACAAAGTCGATAAAAACATAAGGAAATAATCTGATTTTAACTTAGAAAGCAAAAATTTTCTACTGCCACTTACTTTGAAAAAAATAAAATTAAAAATAAAAATATAGTGTCTGTGCTCACAGTAAAATCTACAAACCCCAGAAATCAGAATGTATATAAAAAGGTTCACTTAAAATGTCAGTTCTTATAAAAGAGCCTTTTTTTTTAAAGTTTTCCTTCAGTTATTAGTACATGTTTGAAATACATAATGAATACACTCCTCTGGGGAAGATGGTGCACACATATATTGTATCTTAGTACTTGTTATATTCCCTTCCCTTCTCTCACCTCCATCCCTAGAGCCCCTTCCCATGTGCAAAAGGTTTGTCTCTCTGTTTCCTATCATCTAAGTTTTATTTTGCTCTTTAAATTGATACTTTGGGTTTCTCATATAAGAGAAACCATGTAACATTTAACCTTCTGTAACTGATTCATTTCACTTAGCATTATGGTCTCAAGGTGCATCTATTTCCCTATGGATGGCTCAAATCTATCATTTTTAAAGCAGAGTAGGTCTTCATTGTGTATATATAGTACATCACATTTTTTTATCCATTCATTGGTTGATGGACATACAGATTGTTTTCAACATTTAGCTATTGTGAGTCATGCTGCTATAAATGTGAGTATGCATGTATCACTGTAATGCCATAAGAGGTCTTTGAACTCTTTGGGAAAGTTAATCAAAAGGGCTATAGATGAGTCAAATTTAATTTCTATTTTTAGTTTTTAAAGAATTGCCACACTGATTGCTACAGTGATTCTACTAGTTTACATACCCATCAACTATGTAGAAGGATACCTTTTCTCACACAGCCTTCCTAACATTTATTATTTTATTTCTTAATAATGTAGCCATTGTTTTCTGGAGTAAGATGGTATCCCAGTGTTTTAAAATTTGCATTTCACTAATGGCCACAGATGGTGAACATTTTTTCATATATTTATTGGCCATTTCTAAATTTTCTATTGAGAAGTGTCTATTCAATTCAGTTGCCCATTTTTGAGTGGGTTTTTTATTATGGAGTTTCTAAATTTTTCAGTTCTTTATATATTCTACATATTAGTCCTCTGTCTGAAGAGTAACTGGAAAACATATTTTCCTGTTTTAAGGATGTCTCTTCACTCTGCTTGTTTCCTTTGCTATGCAGAAGTTTTATAATTTGATATAAATCCAATTTTTGATTCTTGGTATTATTTCTCATGCAACTGAGGTTCTGTTTAGAAAGTCCTTGCCTGTGTCTACGACTTTAAGAATTTACCTATCTTATCTTCCAGCACATTCAGTGTCTCTGTTTTAATATCTGGTTCCTTGGTCCATTTTTATTTTAGTATGGGTTGAAAAATATGAGTTTGGCTTCAGTCTTCTTCATGTGGATAGCCAGTTTTCTCAGCACCATTTATTGAAGATGCTCTCTTTTTTCCAGCAGATGTTTCTGGACCCTTTGTCAAAGATCAGATAGATGAGAGTGCCTGGGGTTGCTTCTTCTTCCTCTACTGTTTTAAGGCTTTTCATGTCTGTTTTTGTGGCAGTACTATGCTGTGTTCATCAGTGTAGCTCTGTAGTATAACTTAAATCCAGGATTGTGATGCCTCCTATTTTGTTCTCATCCAGGATTGCTTTTGTAATTCTGGCTCTTTTCTGGGTCTGTATGCATTTTAGGATTGTTTTTTCTAGTTCCATGAAGAACGCCATTGGTATTTTGATTGAGATTGCATTAAATCTATGTATCAATTTTGGTAATATAGTCATTTTGACAACATTTTTCTGCCTATACAGGAATAGTGGATGTCTTCACATTTTCTGATATCATTTTCAATCTTTTTTGGGGGATACTATTGTTTTCATTACAGAGATCTTTTACATTCTTGGTTAAGTAAATTCCTAAGTATGTTTTGGGAGTTATTGTAAATGGGGTTGTTTTCCCAATGGCTTTCTCAGTGGGAAAGATACATTTACATTGTAGAAGATGTCCACTCAGTTGTCAGCATGGATAAATCCTCAGGCCTCACTCAGACTGCATGAAATACTCATAAAACTATCTATCAAGGACTCTAAAGGAAAATTAAATGTTTCTAAACCACACAGAAAGTTAACATATAAAAAAGTTTGACTTCACTTAGAGAAATACAGTTGAAATCTATACTAATACACTTTGTTGTTGTCTACTAATTGATAAAAATACAACTTTGACAATAAACATTAATGGTTTGACCAGGAGGAAATAGGTAGTCTTAAGCATTGCTTCTAATAATGTAAATTGGTACCAACAGAGAGAGGTAATATTGCTGATCTTTCAAAATTGTCATACACTTTGACTCAATAATCCTAAAAATTTAGTTTACTTATATATTTGGCATGTGCTAATAATGTGTGTATTGCAAAATTGTTAATAATGACAAAAAGATTGGGACAACTCAAATATCTGCAAATAAGTACTGATCAAATTAACAATAAGGTAGATATATCCATATAGTACAACATTATGTGGCTCTAAAAAAGACCGTATTATATTTAGCAAGATAAAAATCCATTCAGTATTGGTAAAAGAAAAATACAAGGGGTTAATAGAGTTTTTTACTCTGTTATCTTTCATATACAATGCAGGTAGAGGTAATGTACATATGTATTTGCTTGAACATGCATAGAGAAACCACAGGAAAGAGCTAATACAAGTGCTATCACAACAGTGAAAAAAGTCAGGGATGGATGGAAACATTTTATTCTGTGCTACTTCGTACTGTTCGATTTTGGAAGCATGCAAATATTTCATCTATTTAGCAAGTGAAAGTATAAACAATAAAATTAAAATAAGACCAAAAAAGAAAAAAAAAAAAAAGCAAAACTCATACTATCAACCAAATTCTTTATACTTCCCAAGGAACATTCTGAATAATCACCGGGCTTTCTGGATGACTTAATATTAAGAAAGTAGGTTCCCAGAGAATACTGATACACCATTTTAACACAGTAAACAAACTGACACTTTGTTTCATATGTACTAACTTGTGCATTTGATTGGATGGAGTCTAAGATACCACTCAATACAGGGAACTGAGTCATGGTCCAGAGCTCTAACTATGGTATTTTCATCAAGAGAAACTGAACCTTTGAGGTTTTAGAGTAAATAGCTATTTAGATTGAACCTGTTATCACTCGGAACACATACAAATAACTTTCTATGGAGAAGTAAGTGCTTTGTAATTGTTAAGTTGAATGAAATGGAAACATATTTACATTTTAAATACTGAACTATTAATACAACCAAACTGCAAACTCAGCTGGAATCTGCACTTGAAGAAGCTTGCTTCAGCTGGGGAGATATCTTAGCAGTACAGCGACTGCCTCTCAGGCCTAAGACCCTGTGTTCAACCTTCAGCACAAAAACAACAAAAACTCTGCTTCCACTTCAGTGGAGAAGACACTAAGAGTATAAAGATAAGGCTTTACACTTAAATTCTGAAAGTTTGACTTGTTTCTTTTATATTACCCATTGTTTTGGTCTCTACAATGTTCTTCCCTTGTTTTCACCCTTCAGATGAAATCTAAACTTTATTTTGACTATATTTGCAGTCTCTCTTCCCTCACTCCTCATTTACAAGAAATTACTGAAATTTGTTTTCTTGGTTCTTTGGAAAATGGTAAAAAATATTTCTCCAGTAAATAAAGACAAAGCATACATATAATTGCAACTAGTTATTAATACCAATTACTAAAACGTAGGTTTAATCATTAGCCAGCTCAGCTGTATGGAATAAAAACCTCAATTTATACCAAATGAAATCCTAACAATTATAAGACACAAATAAATTTTATTAGTGCATTATCACTTTTTAAGTCAAAATGCCTGTTCTATATTTTATAAAATCAGTTTGAGGGTATGGAAGGAAAAGATGTTTCTCCAATGTTAACCAATTCCTTTATGATCCTTGGGAGATAAGGGCTCATATATCTATAAATAAACCAAACAAACCCTGACAAGAGGAAAGAAGTTCGTTAGCACTGCATACTTCCTAATGTCACCTGCTAGCTTTGAATTCCATGAGCATATCTTATAGAAAGGCCACAAAGCTGCCTAGTGCATTCTCTTTTTTTTCACAGTGGAGATCTCTTCTTCACTGCAAGAGCAGAGGCAAGAGGCTGATATATCTTCACCACTTTCTTCCATTAGCCCTCAGCAAAAACAAACATTTGACCATGAGGTGGTTCATGTAAATTCTAAACTTTCCTACGATGCCTAGAGGTTGCAGATTTAGCTCAGTGGTACAGCACTTGCCTAGTAAACACAAGGACCTTGAGTTTGATCTCCAGCATGACCCCCTAAAAAAGAATGTCCCTAAGATATCTAATCCTTTTATCCTTAAATTTTTTTCTTGCTTTTGTTTTATTAACTACTCCTACTTTTAGTCCCCTAATGTGTGCCTATGCCACCTAACTGGGAAAATCAAAATTGCTTCCATCTGTCTGTTTTTGTCTTGGCTTCTCTCTTGTAACCAATCAACACAGAGGTGGAAAGAAGGTAAGGGTAGGGCTGGGGAAACCAACATGAGTATTTTAAATCATGAACTTGCACAATGTGTCTACACTGTTCTGAAAAAGCACTAGTGTAAAATTGTCTTTATTGTAGGGAAGCTAAAAATATTAATCAGGCTTTTTGAATTCTAATATGAGGTAGAGTTGAATGGAAATATTACAAAAACTCACTTTGTTAAGTAAATTTCACTTATACTATAATTAAACTATCATAATTGCCAAATTAATGAGGCCAAAATAATGAAATTATTTAGTGTCTTTAATTGGTAGACAAAATTATGCAAATTTTCAACACCTCTAACTAGAAAAAGTATTCCTTCCAAAGGCCAGAATAACTTCATAGCTTGACTAATTTATTAGAATTTTTATACCACTATACTTGAATACATATGCCCCTTCAGACATGACTGTAAGCTGTATTGGAATTTTTTAAGAAGATAGGATCTTGCTACCTTTGTCAGGTGAATACTGAACTCCTGGACTTACATGATCCTCCTCTATCACCCTCCCAAATAGCTGGAACTCCAGGTATTCACCACTGCACCCACATGTATTAGGTTTATTTGTTTTGTTTTGTTTTTGTTTTTGTTCTTTAGTTTGTTGTGTTTTTTGTTCTTCCTGTACTGAGGGCTGAACTCAGGTCCTTCACACTGATGTGTATCCCTATCCCTATTTTAGCATTTTATTTTGAGACTGGCACATGCTGAGTCACTAAACTTCCAAGGCTGGGCTTGAATTTTACGATCTTCCTGTCTCACTTTGGTTCCCCATATTTTAAATTCCTTTGCTGCAAGATAGGTTATGTACATATAGCAACTCCACACAAAGAAGGTAAACAGTATTTACTGCAAACACATACTAATAAAAAATTTAAGAAAAAGAATTAGCAATTATCACTGAAAATTATGTAATTTAATGAGTTTAGTGATACATGCACCCCCATGTTTATAGCAGCACAATTCATAATAGCTAAATCTTGGAAGTGGCCTGGCCTATATGTCCATCAATGGATGAATGAATTAAGAAATTTATACACAGTGTAGTAATACTCTGTCATAAGACGGGTTAAACTTGTGTCATTTGTATGAAAATGGATGCACCTTAAAGATCATAACAGTAAATGAAATAAATGAGACACACAAGCTTAAATATTGCATGGTGGTTACTTTTATATGAGAAACTCGAAATATAAAACAAAGCAAGATAAAAGATAGGTAGAGAAAATAGAGAGCTAGATCTTTTGCAAAAAGAAAGGGGCCCAAAAGGTAGAGGGAGAGGGGAGGACAGGGGAATATAAAAAGAATTAATGTGTTATGCACATGTACCAACTTTCCATGAGAAATGTACTGTAAACATGTATTAATAAAATTTTTTAAAATATAAAATAAAAATTATTCTTCAATATAATGAAGCTGAGTCATTTTTAGTTATTCCAAGTTCTAAGGAGTTATCATTTTTAACATGTCTCATTTATCATATCTGTGTCCATACTATTCTGAGGTATTTTTCTTTTCATTAATTCCCAAGTATTTTTCCAATGACAGAAAAAGAAATACAATACAAAGTAGAGCTCTATTACTTGCTGATTTCAATAAGAAATTGTTTTAATCCATATGAGCTGCTATAACAAAAATACCATAAATTGGGTGGCTTATAAACAACGGACATTTATTGCTTACAGTTCTAGAGGCTGTGAAGATCAAATCAAGTTGTCAGCAGATTTGAAATCTAGATTTGAGGACTTGCTATCTGCTTCAAAGATGTTGCTGTCTGGCTGGTGCTCACATAGTAGAAGGGGCACACAAGTGCTCTGATCTTTTTTATAAGAACACTAACATTACCACGCACACTCTCCTACTTCTAATACTGCACCTTGTGGGCAGGGGGTCGAGGTTACAATATATTAATTTTGAGGGAGGACAAAAACATTCAGACAATAGTAGCATTATTTGCAAGTCTCTTACAACTATCATCAATTCTTCCATCAGATATCTAAACTGTGAGCAAATATACTGAAGAAACATACAAGCAAAAAAGAGAAAAAGAAAATAAAAATAGGAATAGATAATAACTACCATAATTTCTTCTAGTTCTTTTTAAATAAATAGTTCTTCCCACAATACTTCTAGCTAAACAGTTCTATCAAAATCAAATATATTTTATGGTTGTAATTTTTGATGTTTTCATTAAAATATCTTCAACCTAACAAAACTAATTCCTGTGACCTTGCCAAAAGCCTTTGTATTTTTGCTATAAAGAGTATTATTGGAATTTCAAAGTGCAGGTAGTGTAGTTAAAAGCTTTCCTATTTCTGGGACACAATACCTACACTTACAACCTAAAGGAGAAGAAATCTGATTTATCTCCTGGCTGAAAGGGATTCTGTATAAGACTGTGGTCTGCACACTCCATTGCAGGAACAACATGGTGGAAGGGTATAGTGAAACCAAGCTTCATAGTTCATGATGGCCAGGAGGAAAGGACAGGTGATAGCACCAGAGAAGAAGGGGTAAGGGACCACTGTACTCAATGTCGTGGCTCTATAACCTGCCCAGACACTTGCAGAAATGTTTTCTACCAGTGCCCCCCTGGGCTCACAAGTGAATCAAATTGACATGATCAAGGTTAACCATCACAAAAGCAATCCCATTTTTCTTCTAAAATATAATGTTCAGGGTTTTTTTTTTTTGGCCTAAAATCAACAAAGCAAATACATTAATGGTATCTACAATTATGTTTTTAAATATATTATTCAAAAGTAATTAAAAAGCAAAACACATACTCCAAGGAAGAATGAGCAAATTGTTTTAGAAAAAATTTCAAGAAATTTTCCTATCTTTTAAAGTATTACAATAATCCTATGTATCAGAAAAAAGCAATTTATATGTCAAATTACTCATATCACATTTCACAACAGAATTAAATGACCTACTTCTCATATTATGAAAAACACACAAATAATAACAGAACAAAATAAACAGTACTACAGGTAATTATGTCAAATTCTCACCTAATTGAAACAGAAATTACCTCCCCAAAACCCTCTGTCCACCACCAGCAAATTCTGATCTAGTATTAAATTTACAACCTGAGTTTTTATTTAGTGGTTATATACTACGACCCCACTTAATGCAGGGGATACGTTCTGAGAAGTTTCAGGGCTAAATAAAACACCATTAAACAAGGTCATCTTAACACGTAAATAGTGGGGATAGGTGAAGCAGAATAATTTTATTATATTACTTATATACATTTTTATTGCTAATAACAATATTAATTCATAAAACATTCATAAAAACCTAAAAAATTCAAAAAAAACAATTTGTGTGTTTTTGATAAGGAAAGTTCTTTATTAAAATTTTTTTTTTGTTTTTTTGTAATGAAGCCATCTGACATCATTTGCCTTCTCCAGTTTTGTTGACCAAGCAATCGTGGATAGCAAGACATCACATCAATGATGCTTCATCTTGCCTTTGAACTTCTTTCACAGTTTGGATCGTTTTGTACAAACTGATCCATAGTTTCTTTTATATTTCCTAAACTTTTTTAAAGAAAATCCTTTGAAAGTTCCTTTTGCTCATCTTCAGAAGCACTTACTTCATCATCTTCATACATTTGTTCTACTGATTCTTTTAGGTTGTCATGAAAAGACTTTCACCAGTAACTTGCAGTAATGTTTCAATATCCTGCACATTTATATTGCCCAACTCTGTTTCATTAGCTCGCTTGACAATTTCATTGACATCAACAATAGACTTTCTTGGGTCAACATCCTTGCTGAGTTCCAGCCATACTATACATTTGTCGGTCTGGTCCAATCTGTATTGTAATTAAAACGAACGCAGTGCAACCCTGTCAAGACTTCACATGACAAAGTCGAGACACCACATGACCAAGTCCAGATGTCGCATGTCACACAAGAGTGAAATCTCAAATTTTACTGTACTTTTATGTAACCACATAATACCAAAACAGCATTAAGCAGAGCTGCATCAAGCAGGCTCTTACTGTATTTAAATGTGAACAAATACAAAATCTCAAAAGTTAGTTCAGGAGAGTGACATCTGAAATCCTGCAATACTAAGTGAGAAATTTTTCTTAAGTCATATTTTTATTTTAAGTCAGAAGAGGTTAAAATAGCACGAGGCATAATTTTTAACCTATGTATAAATGCTACAAATATCTATGTAGTACAACCTATGTACTTTCATTTAATCTTCTGAAAAGTATGCATTTGAAAAATGTAAGTAAACAAATGTGATGTATGCCCTTGTTCATGGACAAATTAAATGATACGGTGTGATCTTAACAGCTAAAGCCTAAGGTTTCAAATCTCATGGTATCTAATCCAACTTTCCTTTTTTTAAAAGGGCATTTGCAGATTGCTTCTGAATTGTTCTCTCCCCTCCCACACCCCACATTTTCTCTTTCCTTCTCTCTTTCTCTTTCTTTCTCCATTCCTTTCCCTCCCTTCAATAACACTGTGTAGCCTAGGCTGGGCTAGAAGCTGGGGCCACAGGTGCATGCCACTGTACCAGGCTAGTGGTATAGTTTATGAAAAGCATTTGATTCATTATAATTTAGAGTTTTGAAGTTTATGAAGTAGTAACTTTTTATACTTTATCTATAAATCTACTTAGCATTTCCAATTACTGCGAAATTTAAGATTTTTTGGGCTTTCGTGTTAGTCTCACTCAGAATACAACTTTCTGGAAACTTCTCAGTTTCCATGAAACCATCTAATCATGATAACACAGGGATATGCAAATAATAAGTACTTTTCAAAAATTTTGGTTCTGGGACCACTGTGTACTTTTTTGCTTGGCAGGTGCTCAGGATAAAACTCAGGGCCTTGTACTTGCTAGGCAAGCACTCTACCACTGAGCTAAATCCCCATTCCCCCACTGTGTACTTTTAAAAAGTACTGATGATCCCAAATAGTTTTTTGATATGTATTATATGTATTGTTACATACTATATTGGTAATTAAAGATGCAAGACTTTAAAATTACTGCCATTTTAAGATAACAATAAAAGCCCACACATATTAAAATAAATCATACATTTTATTAAAATAGTAAGAACAATGGCACTTATTTACAATTTTGCAAATTCCTATAATATCTAACTTCATATAAGAGCTAAATTCTTATACCTGGTTCAAATTCAATCTTTTGCATTGCATTAAAATTCGTAATTGTACTCTATGTATTTAAAAAGCTAAAAAGACATGGGATGTATACAAAAAGACCCAAATGAAACTTTTAGAGTTGAAAACTACAATGTAGGAGGTATAAACACAACTGATGAAATTAATGGCATCAGACACTGACTTTAAAATTTTAAAGGATTAATAAAGTTAAAAACATAGCAATACAAAAACTCCAAAACTTAAAAAAATGAGTTTTAAAAATAATGAGTAGACTTTTCTTTAAGCTATGGGATGATTCAAAGTGAGTTAAGACATGGAGAGGAGAGAGAGATATAAAGACTGATTTGAAGGAAGATTTGAAGAAATAATGGCTCAAATCCCTGCAAGCTTTTTTTTTAAACCTATGGTATAGACACACAAATCTAAGAAGCTCAGGAAATTCAAGTATAAGAAACACAGGGGGAAAAATAAACCTATCAAAAAGCTGAGAGAATGTGAATGTAGACAATAGAGGGAAAGGGGGAGGCTGAGCGTGTCTGGGGGAATCGAGTCGATGCAAACTCATTGTTCTTTCTGTGTGCTTTGCTGTGGAACTAATACTACTCCAAAACCTAAGTCTGTTTCTTAAAGTTTTTTTTTTAATTTTTGTGTTCTAGTGAATATGTTACAGGATGTGAGGTTATAGGATAAAAGATCAATATAAAATGTATTTCTTTTTACTAGGAGTAATGAATCAAAAAGTGGAACAAAATATTTAAAATATCATCAAAATGTAAAATAGGAATAAAACTGGCAAAAGTGTGAAATATCACTATATTAAAAACTATTAAAACATTGCAAAAACAGAGAATGACTTAAATAAATAAAGAGACATATTGTTTCTAGGGCTTAGAATAATCATTACTGTTAAAATGTCAGTTCTCTCAAACTGATACACAGTTTCAGTATATAATAATACCAACAAAATTCCATGAGATGTAGTAGTAGTAGATGAACTCATTCTAAATTTCATATTAAGTAGAAGACCTGGAATAGTCAAAAGGACTTCAAAAATGAACAAAGTTAAAGAATAAATAATCTATGATTTTAAGTCTTGTTATAAAACTGCAGTACTCAAGAATCTGTATTGTCATCAAGATTGAAAAATACTGGAACAAAAGAGAAAAGTCAGAAGTTTACATGAAAATTTATGGCCAAATTATTTCTGACAAAGGTATTAATACAGTTCAGTGGGGAAATAAGACTTTTATCAGATAAACAGCAATTCAACACCCAAGCATAAAACTTTATGTATAACTTACACCTTAAATAAAAATTAATTCAAATAGATCCCAAACTAAATTTAATTTAAAAAAAAGGAAAATTTTATTATTTTGGCTTAGGCAAAGAACCCTTACACATATAACATCCAAAGAATGATCAAAAAAATAAACAAAATTTCTAATTTGAACTTCTTAAAAATGAAAGATGTCCGCTCCTTGAAAGATACTGTTAAAATGAAAAGCCACAGACCAGGATAAAATACTTGCAAAGCATGCATCTGATAAAATACTTACATTCTCAAATGAAGAGTCCTCAAAGATCAATAATAAAGAAAATAATAATATTTAATAGTGAGATCAAATAATGAGATAGAGATTTAAAAGAGTAATGGTCATCATCTGCACTGTAGTGATGATTTCTTGGCTGTATACGTGAGTCTAAATGACACAATTCTACATTTTAAGTATGTACCATTCATAATATGCCAAGTATGTCACAAAAAAACTGTGTTTGAAAGTTAAGTATGTATCCTATTGTGAAATGTTAAACTTAGTCACATATTTGTTTCTCATCTTGGAATATTTTTGACGTAATTTTAGAACACAACAGAAATTACTGAAAACTAAAATCCTTTCCACATGAAAAACTTACAAATGCTTAAATAGTATATAACATTTGTTACTATGACTACTCAGCAGCTCTTGAAATGTTTTTTTGTTAAATGGTTCTTCTCTATTATATATTTCTGCAAAAATAGATACTTGCTGTGTTTATATCCTTACACATTTCTCCTTATCTTTTATGTGAAAATATAAAGATCAGTCATTGACTAAAAACAAAACTTTAAATGCTCAATAATTATAAAAGTTAATATTCATTTATCCATTCAATGGCTTCAGAATGAACTAGATAAATTATTTCAGTAAAAATAAAGAAATAAAATGTACAGAAATTAAATTTAATACATGATTCTTTGAATTTTCTTCGCTTAAAAGGGAAACACATATTGGTTAGTTGTCTCAGAATCACATGCTAAAGTAAAAGGTCACCTCAGAACTAAGAACTTATTCTTAGTTAATTCATTTTATTTTTATTTTAGCAAAAAATAGAAAAACATTGCATGCCTATGGCAGAAAATTTATATGGAAATGTTCATCATTTTTGAGGGGAAATTGCAATTTCTTTTTTTTTTTTACTCTTAGGAGACATATTTTAAAAATAGAAATAAGGAACATGGCTTCTCTAGCCCTCACACAGTGTGTTATGTCTACTCATAAACAGTTAATACCACCATATTATTTCTACTTACAAACAGTTAATGCAGCCATCTGATCATCTGAGATATAACTATCTTTCACTATGCAACTCGACTTAAAATGGTCAGAAGTGCATAACCAGCCACTGCAAAGATTTTCGAAGCTATCACAGCTTTATAATACTATAGTTAGAAATTTGTTTGACATGCTTCTCATTTGTATCTCTTCTTTCATGTAAAATTTACAGTGAAGCACAAAATCATAAATATACAATTCATGAAATATATATAAATTCAATTATATGAATAATATATTCACTTCAAATACAGTATATGAATTCTGATGAGCTCAAATATCTGTGTAATCAACACACCTACCAAGATAGGAACACATTCATTACTCATAAAGTTTCCTCATGCCCACTCCTAGGTATTCTTCATTCTCATTCCTTTATACAAACATTTATATGTGCAGTTTACTACAGATTAGTTTTATATGTTCTTGAACATCATATGAATATAATAATACGGTATATATTCTCAGAGGTCCAGTTTTTTTTCTTTAACCACATATTTATGGCATTAATTTATATATTGATTTTATAGGGATATGTTTATTTTTATTGTTGAGGTATATTCTAATGCATGAACCACAAATTAATCATCTATTCTCCTGTTTATAGACATCTGTGTTGGTTCCCTTTTAGGATAATTACCAGGAAATCTGCCATGAAGATTCATATACAAGTTTTTTCATAAACATATATTTATTTTTCTCAAGAAACAGCATAGTAATTGTCATTACATAGATTAAGTAATTAACTGCAAGAAAATGCCAACATATTTCTGAAAAAAAAATTATAGTGTATTATGCTTGCATCAGCAACTAACATTCATTGTTGCTATTCTTCATTTCTGTCATTCATTTTGGGTATAGTTTGTCTTTGTACGATTTTAATTCTTATCTCCCTCATAACTCATTTGTTCATTTACATGTGCATGTTTTCTTTTTATAGTTAGTTTTCAGGAATTACCCTAAGTTGCACTTAGAAGTGGTATTTCTTTATATTTAACTTGTTAGGATTTCCTGTACAATTTAAATATGAAAATCATTTTCACAAATATTGAGTTTTTGGCCCCTACATATTCAAATAATTTTTCTGTCCAATTATTGCTTTCCTCATTTCTCAGACAGCAAATATACATATATTAGGCCCTTAATATTGATTTGCAGCTCACTGATAATCTGGTGATTTTTTTACCTTTTATTCTTCTGTCCTTCAGACTGGATGCTTGCTATTGTTCTCCATTGTTCACTAACCATTTCTTCCGCCATTTCTAATCTACTTTTAAGGCATCCTGTAAAGTTTTAGTTTTATATTTTATACTTTCTAAAATTTCCATTTTTGAAATAGTTTATATTTCTCTGCAATGATTCCTGTCTTTTTATTAATTACAAGATTTTTATTTCTTTCTATATACTGTACTTAAAAGCACTGTATTGAAATTCTTGTCAGTTTCAAGATCAGCTTCATCTAAGAGTGAATACCTATTGATATTTTCCTAATTATCTCTTAATATTTTTCTGTCTGCATATGTGCAATAAATTTTCACTGTGGAGTGTAAACTGTGGAGGATTCATTGTAGAAAATCTAGTTTCTATAATTATCCTCTGAAGAGATCGATTTGCATTGCAGGAGATAGCTAACTTGGCTAGCTTAAAAGCCTTCCTGACATTGAAGAGCACCTAAAATCTCTGAAAACTCCTTGTATTCCTCCAGCTCTCTAGCGGTAGCTTAATGAGTGTAGCTTAGAGGTCAAACATTTGGAACAATTTATACAATTCCCTTCTTAGTTTCTAACCATCCTGAACAAGGCGTCCTTGGGTAGAAAATCATACGAATGCAAGTATTCCCTGGATTCTGTCTACTTCAGTATTCAGTCTTTCCAATATTTGTTTTTATTGATATTTGCCATCTGAAAGCAGGCTGATCAGTATTACCTTCTATGCTATTAAAAATAAAACTTCTTGAATTTTTTTTAACAAAAACATAACAGCAAAGGAGAAAAAATGTTTTAAAATGTCCCATTATTCAAATTTTTCTAATCAAATGTGCTATACTATATACATTTAAGCATCTGAACTTTTTTTTTTCACTTTTCACCTAGGGCGTTGAAAGTCTAATCATAGAAGAACTTATGCAAAAGTCCCCAATTGGAACTCAAGTATTTATTTTGAACCTTCTGTGATATTTAATATCTGTACAAATGCTTTTATAGCTTCTTTATGAAAGGCATATTTCCAGTTGAAAAAGAATGAAACAGTCTTTCCAAGTTAAGAAACACTATATTTTACTCTCACACACTGAAGAATGCAATGGACAGTCACAGTAAAGAAAGTGGCATATCAATGAAGTGAGCATAATTATTTTTACTATTCTTACAATATGAAGTAGGCTATCATTTAAACCCTACCTCAGTATTACATGTAACAAAAGCTCTAGAGAATGTGGCAGCAAATTTAGTAAGCTCCAATATGGAATGACTATAGTATTTGAGGGTTGAAGCTTAAAACTGGATAAAAGCCAGACGCAGTGGCACATGCCTGTAATACCAGCACACCAGAGGCTGAGGCAGGAAGATCACTGCAAGTTCCAAGCCAGCCTGGGTTACACAGTGAGTTCAAGGACAGCCTCAACTACAATAGCAAAAACCTGTCTCAAAAAGACAAAACAAAAGAATAATAATAACAAAGTAGATTAAAAACAGTAAAGAAATATAATACTATCAGGTAAGGAATGCTTAGCATAACAATTATCCATTGCGCGCGTTAATACAAAGTTATTTGAGAATTTGCATATAAATTGTGTATACTTAATATTTAATTAAAATGTTAAGCATTTCCTTCATTTCACAGATCTGTATTTTAATCCTTTACAGAACTCAAAATAATTCTATTAGAAAAACACACACTTCACACTTACATGAATACTTCCATGTTCTATTTGCACTGATCTAATCCAAAAGTATACCTATGATCTATACCATACAAATCAAAAGTACCTCTTGCCCATAGTACTATCACATTAATTTTTTCATAGCACTTATTTTAAAGTCTTATAATATTTTTTGTTTATATGTTTGCCTCTTTCTTCTATTTTCCATTTAGGGCCTATAGTTCAGGGACAATTACCTATTCATTCAACACTGTATAACTAATGCCTTGCTCACTGTCTGGCATAGATTAGGCATTTAACAAATGTACATTGAATAAACAAACAAATTATCAAATAAATGCAAACATCATTGAAATCATACTTACTTTATCCTTACATATCTACCTTCTAAACAATTTTACTGAATAATTTTAACCATAAAAATATAAGTGTATTGACCATCTCTAAGCTTAATATTGTCACAATATAGAATATTTGTTTAAAATTTATAATCAGATTTTTCCTATAATTATTGGTTACTCTTGTACAAAATCACTAATTTATATATCTATTTACAATACTCATTAATGCTTCAACATTATACCAGGAAATAACATATACCAAATAATTATAATCACTGGTATCACAAGACTTTTTAGGCTAACTCATTCTCAACCAGAAAATTCTTGTACTTGAAACCTAAGAGTCACATAGACAAATGGTAAAGAACTGACTATCCAGTAGTAAGTCCATTGAACAGGCTGAATGACTAAGGAAAAACTAAATGATCTGTATGTTAGGTAGAAATCATTTGGTGTTCATTACATAATTTTGCCAGTGATACAATTTTGTTGTCCTCTTAATTCACATAACATTAGTAAGTTAATCATAAAATACTACTTAATTCTCTATCATTCATTATATTCTAAAGTTGTGTAGTTAAGAGAATATGAATACTTCTAATAACTTTTAAATATTTTCTTAAAAAAAATAACCAAATATGGCATTGGGGATTTAGCTCAGAGTTAGAGCACTTGCCTACCAAGCACAAGGCCCTGAGTTCAATCTCCAGCACCCAAAAAAACAAACAAATGGTACAACGTTGGGAAACCATATTTTAGTTTCCTAAAAGGCTAAGTACAAATGTACCCCATGACCTGGAAATTACATGCCTGATGAATTATTCAGAAGAGATTAAAATATGTTTACAAAAAGCTCTGAATTAAAAGAGGTTCACAGCAGCTCCATTTATAGTAACCAAAACTAGAAGTAGCAGACATTTTTTTTAAAAACAAAATGGATAAATTTGTTTTGCTTATATAAATATTATTAGGAAATCAGAATATAACAATTTACTGATGCAAGTAACATTATAGATAGATGTCAACAAAAGTAGTCTAGAGCACAAGCAGTGGAATGATACATAACAGGTAATTCCATTATTTGAAATCTAGACCGAACCCAACTTATATTTTCTTCTGAAGGAACACAGACTGAAAAGAGATCCAAGGAAACTTAACGAAGTAATGCAATGTTCATATCTTGATTAGAATTCATCAAATTTGATTATTGGGGATACATAACATCTGAGTATTTCACTGTATGTGAATTATACTTTTACAAAAAAAATTATCCAGATAATTGCACAGGATAACACCATTATTTTGTGATCATAAATATGCTGAATCATTACATTAAGATATAATTAAGTTATAATGACAAAAATAATGTTCACAACATACTTTTTATATATATTATAGTTAAAGCTAGAAAAGGAAAAGTATTCATTACTGCTTCTTGGGCCTTAAAGAGTCCGAATTATATAGATATCATTTTCCAGACAGCTCAGCTGGAGCAATGTTGAAATATTTATAGGCTCAAAAATATAATGTAGATTACAATACTGTGTGAGTTAGAATGTTATAATTAACATTATATATAAAATAAAATTTTATCAAATTTCATATAAAATCAATCAAAAGTCTCTTTTCTTTGATTTTCTTTTAAAAATCTTTTTAAAAGCTATCTAGAGAAGCTTAGGAAATTACAACATTTGAAGGGATTATGTAGTCAAAATATATAAATTTTAATTCTACTTCTGCCCTTACTAGAGTGTGCTCTTGATCAATTTACCTAACTTCTCTGAGCTTCTTCTTCATTAACTGTGGTGCTTACTGGAAGACTGGAAAATATACTTTATAAATTAAAGGAGTTGCCTTCTATCATAATTTCTCAAGAATTTTTGGTGGTAAGATCCTATATAATCCTATCTTTCTTTTCAACCTCCATTGAAATTGCAATATGTTTCTTCTGTTCTTTTTGCATATGTCAATGTGAAAAACTTCATTAGTACATTTTAAATGATTAACCTAAAATACAGGGAATGCTAAACTATTGGGTATATTTGATAAAATAATTGTACATTTCATCTACATTCATTAGAAAATTCGATCTCTAATCTTGGTCGTATTTTCATATCAAGCTTGTACTACTATAATAAAGAAACTAGAAAACTTTTCTGCTTTTTATTTTTAGAAAGTTATCTACACTGAGATTATTTTTTCTTTGAAGATTTGGTAAAACTATCCCATAAAATGATTAAGCCCTAATACTTCATAAAGTTTTTGATAGTTAACTAAATTTTATTGTTTCTGTACCAATTCAGAGGTACCTTTTATCCCCTAGCCATCCAGAAATATCCCATATGAGGTGTTTTAATTGTGCTACTATGGCTTTATCTCTGCTACTTGATCACTAAGCAAACAGAGCTATGGTTCATTGTCCAGTTTAATAATGATTTTTCCCTTTACAAAGTTCATAAAGAACCATTTCGACTGATCCTTAATCTTTCCTCATCCAGGAAAGATTCTGAGGATAATGATATACATTAATAAAATAATATTTGGAATTCTCTATATTCATTAATGAATTTAGCCTATATTCCTATACTACTGTTCTTACCCAGTTTTACTATTAAATAGAAAACAGTCTTATGAGAAACTGATACATTTTTTCTATTTTACCTTGCCCTAAATTTCACCCTGGCCTTAGATATTATCATCAAACTTTTCCACTTCTTCCATTCTATGCCATGTACAAAAGACATCAATATTCCCCCAAAGTATTGTATACATCTCACTGTTATTCAAGGAGAAGTGTGCAAACTAGGGACACCAATAGTGTCTGAAAGCTTACCAGAAATGCAAAATGTAAGGTCACAGTCCAGACCTACTGAATCATATCCTGCATTTAACAAGATCACCAAGTATTTCATTTGCTAATTACATTTTGAGAAATGCTGTTATAGATCACTATGTTACATTTTTTTGACTATGGTGCTTTCCAGGTACCTAATGAGGGAAAAGCCTTACAGAATTACTATTCTATGAAAAAAAATTAAGTCATCATGTTAAAATAAAAAGATATAAATATGGCTTACTAGAATCAGGGCTTAACAGATATCTTTATAGCAGGATTGAAGAGGTATATCATACCCAAAGAGAAAAGGAATACACAAAGAAACTGTCTTAAAATTGTGACTCTAAAGCTTGAAGTTCCAAGGCTGTAAAATAATTTAGTGAACCTCAGCTACACATTTAATTAAAAGCTAATATCTACTTTTAATCTCCCAGTGTGCTTTGTATGGGCTTATGTATGTGCTCATTCACTATATTATTTGACAGAGGCTATAAAGATTGCAAAATTATATTAATACTCACAAATTTTAAAAAGTAAAACAATCTAATAAATAATTTAGATGAAATACTGATCAATCTGCCAGGTCTTATATATTTCTTACTTAATTAATTATAAGCTCAATTTACCTATATTTCAGGTAACCTTACTAATACTAAAAACATGCATTTATCTATAAAATACATTTTAATTTAAAAACTAATGATGAGCACCTGGTGAAAGTGATGAAAAAAGTAAAACAAGGTTTGCCCTCCCATAGATTAAAAAAAAATGTACTGGGAAAAGAAAAGAGATTTAAAACAAATTGTTTTCAGATGCTGACAACAGCCAATGAAGGGCTGTGATCCCTGAAAGAAAGCAAATATATAATGTCATCTTACTCTGCCTGGAAGCACTTTCCAGATGCAGTATAAGAGTTCTCACAGAGGAGAAGAAACAGAGATTAGTGTTTGGGGAGGTTGGAGAACTAAAATTTTCCAGGCAGAGTACCACATTTGGTGGCGGTATACAGAGAAAGTGATCTATGAAGATCCACAATAACAAGCTGTGCTCATACAGCATGGAGCAAAAGCAAAGGGAAGCTGTAAACTGAACAATTCCCAAAGCTCCAAATAGTCAGGATGTAGAGATGTCCTTCAGTACCAGGGCATCCAGTTCACAACCCAAAAGTGTCATACTAGAGCACTACAACTAAATTTGCCTAAAATAAACTATACTTCAAGCCTGTCTAACACAGCTGATTATAATTTACCTGCCTGAACTCCCCCCCACAAAAATTCAACAATCTCTAAAACAAGAGCTCAGGCACATAGCAATGTAACACTCACATATACAAATAAAGTTATCCAGCATGTGAAGAAACAGAGAAGTGAGAACTCATTATCAGGAGAAAACTGAGACAAAGAGCCTGAGAAAGAGCCTGAAATGACAGAGATGATGGCATTAGGATACAAGGACTGCAAAACAACTGTAAATATGTGGTGACAGTTACCAAGGGTGCATGCATTTGTCAAAATTCATTCAACTGCACACTTCGAATGAGTACTTCTTTTATTTTTTGAATGAGTATTTTTTACATATAAATTATTCTTAAAATAGGTTGTTTCTAAATGACATGATAAATATCTTTATGTTCTACACTATATATAGTGTACTTTTGAATTTATGTATTTAATGAGTTATGCTTCGATCACTACTTCCTCCTTAGTAAAAGAAGTACTTCATATAGAAAATAATATACAAATATATGCTCTTCATAAATATAATTTGCATATAATATGCTTTTTCTAAAATTTTAATCTCACAATCTTTCATTTTTAATATAATTCATAACACTAACAAAAGCTGCTATATGATTAAGCAATATTACATATTTTGATGGTTAAAATCGTGACAAAAAAATTGTGACAAATTCATCATTAAACAATAGAGATACAATATAAATCCATGTATAATTAAGGAATAGTATGCATCAGATGACTTATTTTTTATACACACTTATAAACATTTCAGTATAGATTTAATTATAGGGTAATTTAAAGAACATCCCTATTAAGAATAATTAAGTTGCATTTTATAAATATTCTTATTTATGAAAAACGATAATGATAATGAATGCAGAATAAACTCACAACCACTTTCAGCAATAGTACCTAATTGTTATATGGCATACAGAGTCAGAAAAATAAAAATGACTTCTACTCACATAAGCTGATATTCTACATTGGGAGACAAGAGACAGGAAAATCAGACAGGGGCTGGGGATTTAGCTGAGTGGTTAGAGTGCTTGCCTAGCAAGCGCAAGGCCCTGAGTTTGATCACTGGCACCAAAAAAAAGAAAGAAAGAAAAGAAAATCAGACAAATCTCATGTATACCTGATATTACTAATGAAATCACAGAACAAGATGTGGCCAAATCAAGCACTGCCTTGTTATAGCCCTTTTCCAGGTGTCTTCTTTCAACTGTTACTAAAGCATGTTTTCCAACTAGACTTTAAATATATGTATGTGTATGACTCTTCCTTCAGTTGAAGGACCTTGACATACTATGGCACAGTGAAAAAAAATTCTAAAGTTGACTTTAAAAAGCCAAGTTCTAATTCCAAACTATGTTGCTACTCCCCTGAAAAAACTTCCTTACACGTCCAAAAGTGATGTCTTATAGTAATTCATACACCCTAGGATGGTGATATTTACAAACTATGCTTTCAATTGATGTGTATATGATTAATTAAATTATTAATTTCTTGTGCCAATAAACAGAAGTTAGTGCTGACAAATGGGAGACAGGAAATGTAGAGATTAATGTGTTTGTGAGTACTAGATGCAAAGAATCTACTTGTTTTTGCAAAACCAGAAACACAATTGAGATCCATACTTGAAATAGTCACACAAGTACACTCTCTCTACCTCACCATTCTGATATCATGTGAATTTAAACCTGAACAATAGCTGTAAACACATAAATTTAATATTGAATGAATGCAGGAGTGATTACTTTTATGTTTTGCTTTTTGTGCTTTTCAATGGAAAATATTTAAAGTATGTTAAAGTCTTGAATCTGTTCTTTAATAAAAATAATAATAATAAAAACTATCATGATTCAATTTCTTGGGAGCATACTGATACCAGTTACTGTGTAAGATTCTTTCCTTTTCTTCATTGAATAAGTATATTAACACTCATAAATGACAAAAGTGATACTTAAAGCCTCCAAGAAACTGATATATGATCATAGGGTTTATTCATTTAATTCTGAAGGAAGTAAAATTTAACTTCAGGGTATAATGCAGTGGTAGAATATGCACCTAGTATGTACAAGGCCCTGGATTCAAACACCAAAACCACAAAAGCAAAAATAAATCATGATAAAACTAGGCCTAATCATTTAACTATATCCAACTGTCTCAGTATTATTGTAAATAATACCTTTAGTATTCTTAAATCAAAGATGTACTACTTAGGTATGTCCAATACAAAACAGTCATGGCAGAGAAATATCAAATACTCTAATAGACGTAAAACTATCAGTTATTTGGAAAGATACCAAATAGAATATATAGTTAAATAAGATATGAACTTTAATATAATTGTTGAGATTATTGAAATATAATCATCAAATATAAGTCATTGAATATAAATATAAATCACTGAAATATAATCATTGAAAATCTAAAAAGAAGAAAGCTAGGATAATTTTTAAACAGAATAAGAAAAGGTTATGGAGAAAAGGAAAACATCTATATTTGAAGGAATGATGAATAAAAACAAGTCCAACTGGTAAAGGCAGTTAAATGAACTTAGGGACATTGTAATAAAACTCCAAACAACCACGGAAAAGGAGTAAATAAAAACTAACTAGACAAAAGGGCCAGATCCTCTAAAGTTTCATTGGTATCAGATTATTCAAAATCGGTAAGTGAAAAAAACATTTTTATCTCCAAGTGCTGAAAGAAAATAACTAGCAACATAGCAAACTATCAAAATAGAGTTGGATAAATTTTCTGGAATGAAGGTAAAATAAATCTCACAAATATTTGTATTTGGTAATGAGTTCTAAATTATGAACATATTTTAAAAGAAATGAAATGTAAAGGAAAAATGAAAGTATCAGGAAAGTCAGAAGGGTAATTAGATGCAAGTATTTTAAAAGCCCAGTCCCAAGTTACCATTTAACTTTAGACTTTAAGAATGTACGATAAAATTCCAGAATAGTCACTGAGGTAGCAAATACAGGAATATATGGATAGATTTTAAAAACACATGAGATAAACAACAGTAGTCAAAATAAATATGAATGTAATAATTTTTCAGTTATAAAAAAGTAAAAGTCTGATTGAATTTTTTAGATCACAGCTATAACTAAAATCTGCAACACTGACATTATTAAACATTGGGTGAGAGGGAAAGCAAAAGGAACTCTCACTACTGATAGAAAGACAAAATGACATAGTCACTTGGAAAGACAGTTTGGTAGTTTCTTACACAACTCCTACCAGCTCCATCAATCTTACTCCACAGTATTCATGCACATGAACTGAAAACTCATGATCAGTTTTTAAAAATACACTTGAATGTTTTTAGCAGCTTTACTAATAATTACCGAAACCTGAAAGCAACCAACATATCCTTCAACAGGTGAGTGGATAAACAAAAATGGAATATTATTCAGCACGAAAGAGAAATGAGTTAACAATGAAAAGACATGGAAGAAACTTAAAAGCATAACTGTAAGTGAAAGAAGCTAATTCCAAAATTTTACATACTATATAATTCTATATAAATGGCATTTTGGAATAGGCAAAGCTATGGAGGGATTTTTTAAAAATCAGTGGTTGCCAAGGTTTAGGGGGAGGAGGAAGGGATAAATAGGTAGTTAAGGGGACCAGCAAATAAATAACAGATACTTATTGCTTATAGAGTGGACTCTACTCATTTTTCAATGATATTAAGGTATCAGGCACTGAACTTCTGATTAGAGCTTTTTATTGACCATAGTGATACTATATGATATTATAAAGGCACATACATGATACTATATATTTATCAAAAATCACAGAATGCACTACAGAAAGAATGAACCCTATTACAAGTTACAGACTTCAGTTTGTAGTAATAATGTAGCAATATCAACTGATCAGTTATAACAAAGATAAAACATAAGGCATGATATTAATAGGGGAAGCCAGAGAAGTGAAAGTGGTAGAGGGAGTTACGAAAACAATGTGCTTAAATAAATAAGTATAGCATTTTAATATAAAAAATCCAGCTACAAGGATTTGTAACAAATATAAAACAGATTTTGAAAGTTGGGAAGAAATAGATGGAAAAAGATACACAATGGAAACACAAAGCAAAAAAAAATCTAAAATACTCAAATATATTTTAGGTAATATATAAATAAATTCTTAAGAGAAATTGGAATAGTTCTTCCATTATGATAAATCATTCAATACACAAGACTATAAAACAATTCCAAATTTCTCGTAAATAATTTTTTAAAAGCCCAAAGTAGCCTGGTCATGGTAGTACACACCCATAATCCAAAGGCTGAAGCAGGAAGATTACAAATTCGACCCCAACCTGGGCAACAATAATACATTTCCTTCTTTTTAGAAAGATGTCTTTCACAGGACTGCAATATTGCACTTTTCATAGACTCCCTTCTATCCTCCCTCCCTCCTTCCCTTTCTCCTCCCTTCCTAATTTCCCTCCTTTCTTCCCCCCTACTTACCTCCCTCTCTGCCTCTTCTCTTCTTTGTCTTCTCTCTTCCCTCCTCTTCTCTGCCCTGCTCCATACCACCCTCACTGCCTCCCTCTTCCCCTCCCCATCCTTCCCTTCTCCTCTTCTCTCCTCTTACTGTTCTTTCAAAATTATTAACAAAAGTGAAGCATAAAGATCATAGAAGGTTAAAAGAAAAGTAAGATGAAAGGGGAAAAAAAAAGGAAAAGGGTAAATAAACTTGTTGCAAATAGAGGGGGCGGGTGAATGGAAGGGCGGGGAGGTGAAGAGGGGGGAAAAACCAAGATATATCATGTACAGGTACAAAATAACCATGTTGATTATGATCATTATGTATATAACGTACCAATACATGTTCTTAATAAAAAATAAATAAAATATGCTTTGCACTAAAAAAAATCATAGACATAAATTAAAAATTTAACTCCATCTTTATCCCCCTTTTCCCTATCTAGTTCTCTCTTTTGAATACTATCTCTCTTTCTTTTTTTTTTTAAACAAAATATCTATTCTACCCCTTTGTCCTTATTTACACTTATGGTTTCTCATATCAGAGAAACAATTCGATGTGTACTAATAAGTTTCTGATTTATTTCACTTAACAGTATGTTCTCAAGGAACATCCATTTACATACAAATGACCCTTGGTAAAAACAAAAATTAAAAAAAAAATAAAAAAAAATAAAAATTTTACCCCTCAAAAAAATAAAATTTAACTCCATCAAAGTCTCTATATATCACATCACCATTGTTTCATGACTATAGCTCTACCGGAAAATATTTCTATTTCACATATTATCATTTTCCTTTCCTTTAGTTTTAAATTAATGTTTCAAAATCTCTACAAGTGATCCAAAAATACTATCATATCAACAGCACATCTTTAAATCCACAGGTATCTCGATTTAAAAACTTTTTCTTTCATAATCTTAAAACATCAAATTTGTATGAATAAGTTTAATCATAAAACTCCAAATTACCTGGCAGTTAAAAATGTGTCCTTTATATAAAGCCTAGTAGTTAAATAAAGAACTGTGAGTTAATTTGTTGAATATAGTACTCAGCTTAAAAGGATATGATTCCAAATGATAGAGTCTTGCAATCAACAAACAAAATTTTAAGTATAAAAAAAAATTTCTATCTAAAAATAAATACATCTTTTAAAATAGCATAATAGGTACCTTTTCAATATCAATAGCTATAGTCATTATATTCTATATAGCACTAGAAAAACACTTTGAAAATAGAATTATTAAGAATTTTCCAAAATTGTCAAATATCTTTTAGATAAAAACAAAATTCCATAAATGCATTTGAAGAGCTGTACTTTAAGTCAAACTTACTAAAAAGAAATATGCAGCAAAGGATATAGAAAATATTATAAGAAATAATACAATAGCACCATAATTCTCTTTGATTTACAAAACAATTGAAGACATTTTCCACCAGAAGGGCCAATGATCTTCACTGAAAATAGAAAAATTGCTTAATCTTAGCCTATCATAAGATTTTCCTTGAAATGGCACTGTTTGAGAGCTTCTTTCTCAATGATGGCTGAACAGGGACAAAAAGAGGTATTTGTGTTCTAGGCCCAAATGGTACCTGAAAGCAGACAGGAGATCAAATAAAAAGCATAATTTCCAGATAGCCTCCATTACAGAAAAAGAGGGGAGAGAAATTTCTAGAAAAAAAAAAAAAGCCAAAACTAAAGTTCTAAAGAGATAGTTTCCAACAGCCAAAGCCAACTTCCAGGTGAACTGCAAACACAAGATAATTACATAAAATATCAATCAAAAACAGAATACTAGAACGAAGGGGTGTTTTTGTTTTTGTTTTTGTTTTGAGAACTAGGATCCCAAAAAAGGCTTGTTGGATTGGTGAATTGTTTTGAGTTTATAAATATATTATCCATGTAACATTTATCCAGCCATTTCTATGTTCCAGTCACTGAAGATACAAATGAAAAGTATCAGTATCTGCCCTCAAAGATCTTCTGTGAAATGGTTAGCAGACATGTATTCGAGTTAAGGTTTATTTTGTCTTAGTTATGCAATTATTTATACATTATTTTTTCTCTCTAAACTATCATGCCCTTATTTGTTAAATGGGGATTAAGTACTTGCCCTCTCCTCTTTCAAACTTATTGTCATGAAGTCTGGACAATCAATGAATTAATTTCTTCCTCTGATTTTTAACATATAAGGCACAACTTTATATTTGGAAGTGGACTTTATAAAAGAATGAAAAATCAAAACAGATGTGAGATAAGGGCAAGAGTTTACAACCCAGAAAAAAGTCCTCAGTAGAACCCAATATACTGGCACACTATTTTTGGATTTCCAGGCAAATGGCTTGTATTAGCTCCTTTTATTTATTTATTTATTTATTTATTTATTTATTTATTTATTTATTTATTTATTTTTGGTGCCAGGAATCAAACTCAGAGCCTTGTGCTTGTGAGGCGAGTACTCTAACCACTGAGCTAAATTCCTATCCCCTCATAGAGCCTTTTAAATCCAAGGAAAATGTCACAATGTTTTTCCAACTGAACCCAAGCAGTAGCTAATAATGTTTCTCAACTGAAAATCCCAGGGAGCCAATTCTAATTGATCAGAAGACTTTAAAGGCAACTGTATTTTATATCACAGTTACTTAAAGTTATATGCTGCATAATGACAATGTGGTCAACTACAAACTTCATATATAATGGTGGTCCCATAAGATTATAAAGCACACAAAAAACCTCTACAATGCCTTAAGTTAAATTTATTGGATTTTTCCTTTTTTCATAACTTTTACAAATTTCACATCTAAATATAAATTTGTGTTTTATATGTTGAAAATCCAGAGGGAGATATTAAGTCATAGACTGGAGCCTCATTACATCATAAAATTACATATTACTTACATATCTGTGGTGACGGTAACATAAACATAACTATTTTGCCAGTCATATAAAAATAACATATACAATTAGGTACAGAATATATTCAATAATGATAAACAATTACGTTACTAGTTTACGCATTCACTATACTATAGTCTGTGTCAATATTTTAGCATATATTCCTTGTTAAAAAAAAGAGTTTACTAAAAAACAGCATTCTGTATTATGCTGGCAGACATCTTGTGTTTACAGTGTCTCTTGACTATATTATTTTCTCTTGTGGTTGATTTATTCATCCTGTTCCTAGGAAAAACAGATTGTTATATATACATATCTGTATGGTGTGTATAAGCTATATCATCTAGGTTTGTGTTAGTACACTATCTTATACTCACACAATGACAAAAATTTCCTAAAAGCATATTTTCAGAACACAGCCCATTCTTTACTGGCACATGGCTGTCTATAGGACTGCAGCAAGAGGAGGGGAAACAGTTAATTCTCTCTGTACTTTTTCCAAAACTGACCACTTTTCAAGAATTTGGAAGGTAACTGTTGTCAAAGTATTTGAGAAGAAAGAAGTATTTCGCTTTCAAATGCTCCCTACTCGTGGAGTAGCTATTTATCATCTCCCTTTCCCCCTTTTTCACCACTTTTAAATAAACTGTAATCTAAATAAACTGTCTTCTCTTAGTTTAAACTCAGTTTAAAAAAAATTTTAAGAAGACTGATTTAAAAAAATGCTAGAAGCAAGCACCACATAAACAACATTGGAAACTGCACAGAAGAATTAATCTAACAGGCCTGATTATGATCCTTTGAAAACTGTGCTCACAGGTTTGCTCTTGGCTGGCATCTGGAGACTTGGGTATCAGTAGGACTCCCACCCACTACTCCCAAAACTGATAAGAAAGGGCACACTGTATAGGCTGATATAAACAGTACAATTTATGCTGAATATTGCCTTTCTTCTGGGAGTCTGGAACTTTGGTATGTGGCAGACAGAATGCCTACATGTCTGCTCCTCAACACACATCTGGGTGCTGAGCCTTTAAGAAGCATGAGTAACAATTCACAATTTATCACAACTCATTGCTGGAAGAAGGTGCTTTCTGTGTGGCTCTAATAAGAGAGGACTCTGGGAAATTTGTGCCTGGTTGATCTTAGATACTGCACTATTCCACCTTCTTTTAGATATAATAGGTCATAATCATAAGTATCACTATCTGTTGAGTCTTGTGAGTCCTTTTAACAAATCGTCAAAGGGGTGAAGTAGGGCCCTCTCAACAGAGACATTTAAAGAGAAATCACACACAAAAAATCATACAAGTGGTATAGGCTTCTACCCCATGAAGTTAGAAATCTGTTGGTAACTAGAGGAAAACATTTCTCCATGAGCAAACGCAGCAAACAGGAAATAGCATTGGCACATTTCCTGAAAATCTAAAGAAGATCTACCTTTTAAAAGATTCTATTTTATCAAAATTTCACATCATGAAAAACATCATGGAAATGATCCTTGATTTTAAAAATACCTGACATTCTATAATGGACATTTTACTTATGATGCTAATCACACACATCAAAAGTGCAAGAGACTTTTGAGATACTGAAAAAAGTTCAAGAGATACTACATAAGATAAAATTCCTGAAAAAAAACAGCTAGGTTTATATTGACAGTAGAAATATTTACAGTATTCTAAAAATAAAATTGCATTTTTAAAAATTCAATGTACTAGTTTTATGTTATAGCTAACTGGTTTCATGTAAGTCAATGATTAAAAGAAACAGGTTTTCTATTATTAGCATAAAAAAGTTAAAATGGAATGTGTAATTTGTAACATATTTTAATAATTAATTTTTAAAATATAAAACATATGGTTTTCAAAGTTGTTATTTGGGGGTAGGGGGTGCTGCTGGGGATTGAACTCAGGGCCCGCTCTACCACTTGAGCTAAATCCCCAACCCCATCAAAGTCATTTTTATATGTAATTATAAAGCATTGGATAGCCAAAATATATTTCTCTAAAAAGATAATTTATAATATGTAAAATTTTCCAATTTATGGATCTTTGTACTTCACAAATATCCTTAAATAGTAAAGTTCATAGATACAAAGCTATCCTCAATATAAATTATATTCTGGGAGAAAAACATCTGTACACAATTTTTGTTTTGAATTATGAATTGTGAATTGAACTGAGAATTGTTTTATATTGAGATCTATAACTCCAATTTGAAAGCGAGTTCAATATATTCCAAAACTGTTTTTTGTAATCGAGATAATGTACTTTTCTACTGAAAAAGCAGAACACTTTTTTCATAATTAACAGGAGCAAGAAAAAAGTTGCCTATTTTCTGCTATTAAATATTCAAATAAGAAATGTAAACAGTAAAATTGAAGGAAAAAGAACACAATCACTATATATATTTGCTATAGATGTGAGAAAATCAAGCATTAGTTTCCCTAGTATTGAGGATCTTTATTCATATAAAGTCAAAACAAGAAAAAATAGAAAAATCATTTAAGTGGTAAAGCATTCTATTCCCAGTCATGGGCCCATTAACCTCAATTCTCACAGATTCCTTTCCCTGATTCCTAAACTGAAACTGCTCACCATTCCAATAAAATATAACCATCCATGTTCATAAATTTGCATTATATTAAGAAAGAACTTTAAATTTGAAGCCACAGATACCTATCACTAAATCTTACCTACAAATATCATAAGTCAAAAATGGATTTAGCACACTTAACCACTTGAACATCATAGCTTAGGGACACAGAATGATAAAGAGTAGAGCTCGTTTATCACAGTGGCTATGCGGTTCACTGGTCGCTGCAGAGCACTGACCCTTTCCAGTATCATGAAAGAATATTCCACACCATACTAGTGTGAGAAAAGATCAAAATCCAAAATATGATTTATACTGAATCTGTATCACTTTTGTACCACTCTTGTACTTCTGTATCACTTTTGTACTACTACCACTTTTGTACCCCTAAACGGGGGACTACCTAAAGATGAAGTCTGTTATGGCTTGTGTCTAGATGTTCCCCCAAAGCCTCTTGCAGTCACAGGTGGCTTTTTCAGAGGTGGCTGGATCTAGAGTGTGTGATTCTGAGATTAAGTATATGATTCTGGGATCAAGGGTGTGTGATTACTAAATTAGTCCACTGACTGGTTTGGCATAGTTCTAGGTAGGATCCAGGGTACCCCATCCTAGTGTGTGTGCCACTCACACTAAGGGCAGGTAGCCTGAATGTACTAGAAAGGACAGAAAGAGGGCTGCTGTTGTTGCTTGTTGCTTCCTTCTTGTTGCCTCGCTGCCTTCTGCTTGTCATGAACTGTTTCTCCTCTGATGCCCCTCTGCCATGCCACCCTGCCATGGAGCCAGCCAACTAGGAACTGAAACCTATACAAACTGTGAGCCAAATAAACCTCTCCTCCTTTAATTTGGGGTGTTAGGTATTTTGTCTTAGCAATGAGAAAAATAATTAAGACAGACTGAAATCGCTTTTGTGGTAAAAGCACACACACATGCGTGCGCGCACACACACACACACACACACACACACACACACAGGACACACATTTGTGAGGACACAGCCCCTCTAAGCATGATACCAAAATCAGACAACAGTGACGGATGCAGAAAAAATGCTACCGAAAGTATGGCTCCTTGAAAATTGAGAAAACAGCACAATAGCAGAAGAAAGGGTGTAGCTCAGTGTTAGAATAGTGAAGTGCACAATCTGATCTTCTCCTATTTTTCTACCCCAAGAGCTAGCCATGAAAGAATTCTCTGACCTAGCATCATTGAAAGTAAGTCATAGCTAAGTCCTGGAAACAACTTTAATGCCCGACAACTAATGAATGGCTAAAGAAGATGTGATTTTTCTACATAATGGAGTACTACTCTGCCATAAAAAAGGATAAACTAGAGACATTTGTAGGTAAATGGATACACTTTGAGAACATACTCTTAAGTGAAATAAATAAGCCACTCATGAGTATACATCGAATTGTTTCTCTGATATGAGAAAACATAAGTGTAAATAAGGAAAAAGAGGTGTAATAGATATTATATAAAAGGAAGATAATAGTCAAAAGAGAGGACAACTAGAAAGAGAGAAGGGAGGAAAAGAAGAAAGGGAAAAAGGAAAGAAAGGGGAAAGGGAAAAATGGAAAAATATTTTATATATATAAATATATATTTATATATAAAATTTATATATATAAATATATATTTATATATAAAATTTATATATATTTATATAGATATAAATATTTATATATTTATATAGATATAAATTTTATATATTTAAAATTTATGTATTATATATAAAATTTATATATATTTATATATATATTTATATATATTTATATATATTTTAACTCGCTATAAATAGGGAAGGGGGGCAGAAGGGAGGGGTGGGCAAGAGGGGGGCAAAACCAAGATACATCATGTACAGTATAAAATAACTATGATGAATGTGATCACAATGTATACAATGTATCAATATATGTTCTTGGTAAAAAATAAAAAAAAAAAAAGAAAGTTACTCACGAGATACTCCTTCCAAAGGGTCCTCCCCTGTACCCCAAAGGAAGGAATGTTATAAAGAGTCCAAAAAGGATCTGAACAGATAAACCTAAGTTTCTCCCAGTTTATTACTGTTAGAACACACTCTTTTGATTTCCTACAATACGTTTGCACAACTGTACACAAAAAACAATTTTCTCTGGATCTTTGAGCCTTTATTTCTGAAAGCTACTAAGTAATATAAAACTTATTAAATACATTTATTATGTTTTCTGTTATTAATCTGCCTTTTGTTGGGGTGTTCTTAGCCATACATTTTGCAAAGGTGAGGAAAAGATAAAAAGATATTACTTTACTCCCTGCTAGGGTCTGAATGTTTCTCTCTCCAAAACCCATATGTAGTAAATTAATCTCCATTGTAATAGTATTAAGAAGTAGGTCCCTTGTGAAGCTATTTAGGTTATATGAGCAGAGTCCTCATGAATGGAATAATGCCCTTATGAAAGAAGTCCAAAGGAGCTTGTTTATGCTTTATGCTATGTGAAAAAACATAAAAGATATCATCTAAAGGAATAGATAATCACCAGATATAAAATCTTATAGGACCTTGATTTTGGACTTCCCAGAATCCACAACTGTGAATAATAAATTCATATTTTTTTAAGTTACCTAGTGTAAAATATTGTGTTCCTGTGGCCTAAACAGATTTAAGATACACTTCTGCAACATAAAAAGATAGACATGACTACATAAAATTAATTTTGAATTATAAACAGCACCACACATACGAAAGTATCTTTTTGGAGGAAAATGCAATAATTTCAAATACTCTTGAAATTCATGTGTTTTGATTTCTCAATATCACTTCTATGAAGTTTCCTAAATAAATAGTAAAAAGCACGCTCATAGATTTCACCAAAAATAATTTTTTTATCACATTTTAATGGAAGGAAGTAAAGAAGAAAAGTGGAAAGATGGAAGGAAGGAAAAAAGAAAGGAAGGAAAGAGACAGCTCCAGTGTTCCAAAATTAATGATGAGATATTTTTTATATAATACATTCCGAAATATATTTACTAAGTTGCCATTAATTTACATATTAGAATATATATTTACTATTAATTTACATCTTAGAATATTTAATAATATTGAAATATACTCAAAATATATTGGTAATTTAAAAAAGACATAAAATCACCTAAAACATCATATTATTTTATTTATACAGAGAAAGGCTAAATAAATATGATAAAGATGGAAAAATAGGTGATTGTCTCTCTTTTGTTTTCCAAGAAAACGTGTGTAAGTTAATAGATACTAGATAGATAGATAGATAGATAGACAGGTAGATGATACATAGATTTGTAAAATTTAATGTAAGGGCAGGGGATATAGTTCAGTGTTAGAACTTGGGCCTAAGATGTAAGAAGACCTGGGTTCAATCCATGGTAGGTAAAAAAACAAAAAAAAAATGTGTACATATGTAACATGAGGCTTTGGAAAAAGTGTTAATAGTCATATTCAATTGTATAATGCTTGAACTGTGACAGTTCTGATTCTTTAAAATCACAGAAATTTCTACCTCACACATAAAATCCACAATGGATAAAATTATTAGCAAAATTATAAAGAACAAATTTCGCAAACAATTTTCATCATAAAAAGGACAGAGAATTACCTAATACTCATCCGAGAGCAGTAACTTTAAATGTGATAGCAAAATATCTCCCATTTCTGAAAAAAATGTACACAAAAAGACCAGACTACTCATTTTTTTTAAATTACGTGCAAGAAATGGAAAATGACTCTAACTCCCAACCACATACACTCAATCTTTTTCAAGAACAGATGAACATAAGGGAATAATCTATCTTCTTCTTAATGTGCTACTTAAAGTAGTATGAAGCTAGTATCCTAAATGAAGATAAATACATTAAATGTTAAAGAATATTATTAAAACTCATTAAATCTAATTCCCACCTAAACATAAGTAGAACAAATTAAGACACACAACTATGGTTCCCGCTTTCTAAATTTAATGGATGCATATGCCTTTTCATTAAACTTCAATATATGCAGCTGTATTATCTTGTTTAATTATATTTTATAATAAACCCTAGAACAATGTACGGTATAATCATTATAGTCAAAAATCCCTTTAAGAACAAAAACCTACTTTTTCATATATTTAAATTAATAAGAAAATTACAGTACTTTCCAGTTTTTTCCCCATAAATCATAATACCTTTTAGGAAATTCAAGGACCAAATATGCAATTATGTGTTTTTCTGTTTTGTTTTGTTTTCTTCTATATCTTATTGTAATTATGTTTCTAGTGGTTATCACACTTGGCATGTTGCACCTTCTGTTATGGTCATTTAACTGTATTTTTTCCTCCCCCAACTACCAAATTTAAATTCCATAAAGATAAGGGATTTGTCTTATTCACTTTGTACTCCTAACATTTACTCGTAGAGAGAAAATTTACTCATAAATGCTGATTGAGAGAGAATTTAGGTCACTCCTATAAAATATTATTATAGAACCTGTAATAAGAAAAAAAAAATAAGAGCTGGAGACTGAAAGTCTGACATTTACTAACGGTATCCACTTCAGCAAACACAAGCTTTCTGAGCCTCAAGTTCATCATCTGTAATTTAGATACGAAGTTAGTCATCCTCCTCTAGCATTTCTTCAACTAAATTAAAGGCACACAAAAACACTCAGGAAATCATAAATCACTGTACCATGACAAGGAATTATTCAGTTCCAACAGCTTTAAAAATTATTGATTTTTAGTAATAATGAAACTTATACCTACTTCTCCTAGGGATTTCTTTATCTAAGTAAAACTTTCAGGCTAAATAAACATATTTTTCATCCAGAATGTGAAACTACTAATTATTAATGAGAAACAAAAATGCGATTTTATCAAAGATTCTAAAATTAGGCTCATATGTTAATTTTAAAAATTTACTAATCATGTCAGCTAATCACCCTGAGCATTACCCACCTCACTGTATATGGAAGAAAAATAAAATACCTTTCAGAACTTTGGGGAAGATTAAATACAATACATATAAAAGTACTATACCAATTATAAGACAAGAAAGTTTATTATTAATTTTGTATCAGTTATCATTATAGATTATCAGAAATTATGAGGCCCTTCACTAATATAATCACTACTAAGCACAAAGCATTAGAATGTTTATGTATACTTTTATGAACCTGCTAAACAACTTTAAAGGATAAATATTTGTTCTCATTTTACGTAGGCTAAAACTGAAGCACAAACACTTCAGGAACTAAGTGTACATAAATCAGGAAAACCGAACAAAGAACTACTGATGCTAAAGATTGCGTTCTTTTCATCCTACCAGATTTTCAAAATACAGTGCAAGTATCTATCATTGACTGTCAGTAATATACTCCTAAAAATCAGAGAGGAAAAAGCTACAGAGTTGTCTATTTCCTGCTGCATTAAATGTAAAATATAGGTATGTTATATATACATATATTAACCCCATATGCAATAGATTTCATAAAATATATTAAACTCCAATTAACTATCATACTGTATCAAAAACGGCATAAAATGTTGCATCCTGATCAACAAACAAGATGGTGGTGAGCACACATTTGATTTGAATGTTGCAGCAAAAAATCCTTAGCTCTTGCCACATTCAAGAAGTATCATTTTTGCAGATATGAGATATGCTTTTATGAAAAGTGTACATGTGATTCTGAAATTTTCACAACTATATCCAGCCCTTTCTTGTACATTATTTTACTAAAATGCACTGTGTCTGGAAATATGTAACTTTCCCAATATAAAAATTGGATGAAAATTAATGCACTGAATATGTACAAAGTTTGCAGCCTCTGGTAATATATTAGCTATTCACTAGCCAGAGATAAACTTTGCAGATATACCATAAGGGGTGCCTTACATGTCATACATGAGTACAAAATTAATGTCAGTAAATATTTCACAAATAGAAAACTGAGTGAACTTATTTCCAAGTCAAGAGCAGATTAAAATTATTTAAAATTATATTATGTTAAACTTTAAGTATATAATGTTAAATAAATATATATTTATGTATAATGAGATCCTTTATTCAAGTCATGGCCTTTAGAAGTAATTTATAGTTAACAGATAAAATACAGAAAATGTACAACATTCATTTCATCATACACACTTTATGATTATTTAAAATGCTGTAAAATTTCTTAGAATTTTTGCTTATTTTAAAGGGAAATACACAGAAGTGCATATTTTCCCAGGAAGCTAAACAATACAGTAAAATTTCTTTTTTGAAATATAAGGCTCAACTGGATAAATTGCAAGCATATTTTAAACACTCCAACTCATTATGATTACTTAGTTGAATCTCTGCATTTATCCTGGATGACACAGAGCTGTGGTTTAAAGAATTACCATATTTTCAATTACCATATTTTTATTTTCAATTATATGTCGCTACAAAAACTAAATTTCATATAATTATCCATATCTCCTAATATCTAGACAAAGAGGAGGAGAAGGAATGAAGGAAGAAAAGAAGAAGAAAGATGGGGAGAGGAACCTATTTAATAAACAGAAAAAAGTATTTCAACCAACAGAAAACAGATCATTTAGATTGAAGTGTGTGTGTGTGTGTGTGTGTGTGTGTGTGTGTGTGTATGTGCATGTGCGTGCGTGCGTGTGTGTGTGCCGGGAATCGAATACAAGGCCCTGTGCTTGCTAGACAAGCATTCTGACCACCGAACTAAGTCCCCAGGGTTAATCCTTTCTTTTAACTATGTTGCAGGAAGAGATCTTTTCTTTTTATAATCTTTGTGTGTGTGTGTGTGTGTGTGTGTGTGTGTGTGCTTTGACAATGTAAACAAACTAAAACTGCGGACAGATTGAGAGTTTGATAAGATCAACAAATGGGAAAATAGTCACAGGGAGGAGTTACATTCAGCAGACACCAAAAACTATATAATAATTTTGAGGTGGGTCACCAGCTGAAATTGAGAAAAGAAAGCTGTATCCGATGAAAGCAAAGAGATTTAATTGACCCTCCTCATTTTAGTAGATGAAAATGCAAAGCTGCCCAAATCGAATCTAAAATATTAAAGTTAAAAGTACCCTTCCAAAATTATAAATAAACCCACATAATAATCATGAACTCAGTTAGGGCAAATGTAAGGTTTTTCATTTTAATGTAAGTTTTTTTAATCTATTGAAGGCAATCAAAATTAGAAATATCTGTTTGTACTATTTACCGTATATCTCATAAATGAAGTTGTGCCAAATATAATCATTGCATCTGATCTTAAGCACTATTTTAACGATGCTGTTTAATGATACCGATTTTTAAAATTTCATTATACTCATACAGAATACCAGTCAATATGTTTTATAATTCGCTCCTTGAGGCTTAAAAAAAGTTTACACAGTGGTAACAGGAAAAAATTATACATAGTTGAATCTTTTAATATTCATGAACATAGTATCTATTGCCCCCTTATAAAAAATAAATATTTAATTTGACTAAATTATCTGTGCTTTGAATTTAAAAATATATGTATTTTAAAATATTTGAAAATTTTCTATCATTAAATCTGTGTCCACAGAACTGGTAATATGGCTTATATAATTTCTCTTCTAGAAGAATTCAGAGTAGGAGAGACTCATATAATTTTAAATTAATATCTAGAACCTATCTGTTTAACTCCATTTCTGTATCATGCATTAATTCTTTTCTAAAGGCTTTTATAGATAGTGCAAAAGGAACCCAAAAATCAGTGTAATTGGTAATTAATTTACATAAAAATGACTGTCTACCCAGAAAAATACCTCAAAACTAGATGAATATTAATTACAGAAAATAAGGATGAATTTCCTCTTTCAGTTTTATTCGTAAAACCTACTTATTCACTTTTCACCTTCCTCATACATAACAGTAGTCACTAGGAAACACACACACACACACACACACACACGTTGTTAACGGAGACTGAATGCCGGGGCTACCAGGGGTACATCCCCAGTCGTCTTTTTTTTTTTTTTTTTGAACAAGATTTCTCTAGGTCACTAAGTTGCCCTTTTACAAAACATTTCAGAAAACAGTTCCAACTAGCATATGAGTCATAATTATAGTTGTAATATAAATGAAAATACACAAGCTTAAACTATATAATAGCATTACATCTATGACAAGTCAATGATGAATATTTAAGATCTAAAACTTGGGAAACCAGAATCGAGAAATGAAAAATAAGAGGTAATAAAAATGATAGAAGTTAGTACCTTTTCCTAAGGAAAAGTTAGTACAATTTATGTAGTGTAATTCCTAAATTAGTGCAGTTTCTTAAGAAACTGTTAGAAATTATCCAGGACAGTAAAGATCTCAGTTATATTCCATTCGCACTATGCCAAAACGAGAATATTAAAGTAGAAAAAAGAAAAAAGAAAGACTTAGCCTTACTAAACTCCACTGGCAGACAGACTACATTTTTTTTCTTTTTATCTAATTGCATTCAAATAAAATATACATTTCCTATTATGAAAGTAACCTACAGTTGTTTTATAAAATCTGTAAATTACAGAAAAACACTGATGAAAACACTGACGCTGCCTTTAATCCAGAATACAGTAGACGAAAGGTACCTCTTTAATAAATTGTGCTGAAACTGGCTATCCACATGCAGAAGACTGAGGGTTTTTTTTTTTTGTTTTTTTGTTTTTTGGGTTTTTTGTTTTGTTTCGTTTTTTGTTGTTTTATTTTTTTGGTGCCAGAGATCAAACTCAGGTCCTTGTGCTTGCCAGGCAAGCACTCTAACTACTGAGCTAAAAATCCCCTGCCACAGAAGACTGAGTCTTGACCTACATATTTCATCATGTATTAAACTACAGTAAAATCAAAATGGATCAAAGATCTAAATGTTAAAAGAAAGAAATACTTAATACATTGGAAGATAAAATAGGTACAACTCTGGAAGACATACATAGGCATAGACAGACAAGGACTTTCTGAACAGAACACCAATGACATTAGAAATAGTACCAACAATCAGCAAATGGGATCATATCCAATCAAAAAGCCTCTGCACAGCAAAGAAACAACCAACAGAGTGAAAAGACAACCCACAGAATGCGAAAAAATTTGTGCCAGCTATTTCTCAGAAGATTAACGTGTAGCATGTAGGAATATAAAGAACTCAAAAAACTTAGCGTCCCCAATGAAAGACCCAATTAAAAAGTAAAATCAATAGACACCTCTCAGAAAAAGTAGAAACAGTTAAAAAAAAATGAAGAAAATGTTCAACATCACTGGCCATTAGAGAATGCAAATCAAAATAACAGTGAGATTTCATCTTACTCTAGAAAGTATGGCTACCATCAAGAAACCAAATACTAACAAATGTTGACAAGGCTGCTGGGAAGAAGAACTCTTCTACACTGTTGATGAGAATGTAAACTAGTAAAACCTCTATGGAAATCAGTACAGAGATTACTCAAAAAACCAAAACTAGATATTCTATCTGACTTGCCTATTCTTTTTCTGGGTATCTTCCCGAAAGAGTGAAAGACACCATATTACAGTGATACTTGTATACCACCTGTGTTTATAGCAGCACAATTCAAAATAGCTAAATCTTGGAAGTGACCTATATGTCCATCAACAGATGAATAGAAAGAAAATGTAGTATTTCTACACAATTGGAGTACTGCTTTGCCACAAAGAAGGATAACTTGAGTCATTTTTAGGAAAATGGATGTACCTTAAGCCAGTAAGTTTCAATGAAATCCATCAGATACATAAGCTTAAATGTTACACAATTTCTCTTTTTTGAGAAACCCAAAATACAAGTAAAGAGCAAAATTAAAGATAGATAATAAATAATAGGAAGTAGGGAGACCTTTTGCAAATCTGAAGGGTATTAACTGATAAGAGGAAGAGAAAGGAAAAGGGATGAAAAAAGAACTGAGATCTGTTATGTACATGTAACAACTTCCCACAAGGAATGTAATCATTATATATAGTAAATATATACTAATAAAAGAAACTGAAGGAAAAAAAAGAATTCAGAGACAAAAACTACAGCGTGGCCTATTTTTTTTAGTTTTTTTGTGGGCATAACTACACAAACTTTAACTTTGTAATATGTATATCAGGTAAAACTCCACTTTTTTTTATTAAACATCAGATATTAAATATATTTCAAATACCTTCAAAAACATCAAGTTTAAGTGCTATATAATACTCTATTGTATCGCTTCACTGTAATTTATTTAAAAGATGTTCCTATGTAAAAATTTAGGTTGTTTCTAATGTTTGCATAGTCAGTAATGAACATCACCATTTTGACTATTATCTGTGATTCATTAACACCTCTGATTTCTTTCTTTATAACAGATTCCTAAAACTAGTTATCTAGGCCAGAAGGTATTGACTGTTTTTTGCCCCTACTACTGGAGATTGAATTCAGGGATTTTACATTGAGCTACATCTCTAGACATTTATTTTATTTTATTTATTTATTTATTTATTTATTTTTGAGAAAGGATCTTACTCATTCACTAAATTGAATAAGCTGGACTCAAACTTCTGATCCTCCAGCCTCAGTATTGCAGAGTGTTGGGAATATAGGCCTGTGGCACCATACCAGGCTTAATGTTTAAAGCCTACTGGCATGTACTGTCAAACTGCTTTCCCAAAAATTATACCTATTTATATTTGATTCAGAAATTTAGGAAGATTGCTTCTTCTTTTCTACATTGAGAATATAGTGATACTATCAAAATACAAATTGGCAATGCATTTTAATGCCTTTATAATTTCAACATTAATTTTGATGCTACAAATTCAAAGATTTCAGAGATCGTGTCAAAGTATATTCATAATTATGTTAACTTTCCTTTAATTTGCAGTTTCAAGAGCTATAACTATCTTCTCCAAATTGAATCATAAAACTACCTGACTCAGAATTATAGCTGTAGAAGGTTTTGAAAAATTAAGTGACAAAAAAGAAATGACAATATTAGAAAGTATGGAATTTAGGTTATAGGGTATAGCTCAGCAGCCCTGGGTCCAATCTCAAGCGGGGTCAAGGTGAGGGAGAAGAAGAAAAAGAAGGGGAGGAGTTGAAAAAGAGAAGGGGAGGAGGAGGAGAAGGAAGAAAGGGAGGAAAGGAAGGCAGAAAGGATATTTGGAGTTCTGGGATTCAGAAAATAATTCCTAAAAATAAGCCCACTCTGGACTTCAAATTGAGTACACGGGCTGCAGCAAATTACATGGCTTTCTCCATAAGTTTCCTTCTTTATGTAAAGACCTGATCCACCAATAACACAATTTCATTAACAAGGAAATTTCATTAACCAAGGAAAATTAAATTTATAAGAAGGGACTGAAAAAGACTGAAAATTGAACACTGTACCAGAGCCCAGAGGAATGCTATTCCAAGCCACTGCTTGTACAGTAAGTCCCTGACTTACAAACATTTGAATTATGAACTTTCACATATATGAATACTTTGCATCTGGATTTCTTATGCTTTACATTGTGTATTTGTGTCAAACATGTATAAGACTCAAGTTCTCGGACTTATGGATGGATCCAACTTAAAAATGTTCTCCTTGAATGGAACTCATTTGTTAGTGGAGGACTTAATGTAAATTGGATAGTCAATTCCCCTAAACCTTTTTTACTACCCCTCTGAAGTTGCCTACATCTCTCACTTCCCTCACCTTCTGAAAAGGGTAAGTCAGTCTCAATTATGTGGCCCTCTGATGAGTTTCATATTTTGTATGACTCTCATGAATTTATGCACATTTACAAATTCATATGCTTTTACACTGGCTAATTTTGTCTGTTTTCAGTTGGGTTCATCAAATGTAATTACTGAACTTTCACAAAAAGAGGTATGGACTTCCCTATAAAAGTCATACAGACCTGAGGGGAGGAGAGTGTATCACATCTAATGAGTAGATGATCTTGGAAAATTATCCCCATTTTGATGCTTTTTCTTCATTACTAAAATGGGAGAAATATCTTCCTCTCTAGGTGTCTTAGTTACTTTTCTCTCATTGCTGAGACAAAATAGCCGACACCTAAAGTTAAGGGAAGAAAGGTTTATTTTGGCTTATGGCTTGTAGAGGTTTCAGTCCACAATCAGCTGGATCCAAGGCAGGGTAGCATGGCAGATAGGCAGAAGGCAGCAAGGCAAGCAAAAAGGACCTAAACAGCTTCCTTCTCCTGCGTATATCTTATCCAAGCTGCCACAATTAGGGTGGTGCCACGCCAATCAGTGCATTTAGTGATCACACAGCCTTAATTCAATCACCACACATTCTAGATTCAGCCACCTCAGAAAAAGCCCCACCTATGACCGCATGAGGCTTCGGGGGACATCTAGGCACAAACCATAACACTAGATTTGCATAAAATGTAGAAATTTATACATATATATAGATGCACATATACATATATAGATCTATATCTATATACCTAGATCTATATCTATACATTTATATATCTATCCATATGTGTGGATATACATATATACATATACATATACATATACATATCCTCTTAAATCACAGTGACAATGAGTGGCACATATTTGGTAATCTCTAATAATATTACTATTGTTTTATGATTACATGACTGCTATTCTAACTGAATGGAAGTGATCAAGAGCAATCTCTATAGAGAAAGAATATATACTTTTGCATCTACAGCTAAAAATCTGATTAACCATGTAAGTTTCATACTTACCTTCAAAAATGAGAAAGTAATGATTAAGAACATCACGTCTTCTTCATCACCAAATTTGACTATAATCGAGTTTGGTTTTTGTTTTGTTATTTTTTTTTTTTTTGGTGCTGTGGATCGAACTCAAGGCCTTGTGCTTGCAAGGTAAGTTCTCTAACCACTGAGCTAAATCCTCAGCCCTAAAATTGAGATTTTTAAAGAAAAGGAAGATGAATGCAAAGAGAACAGGAAAGAAGCGATAATCAAGAGATTTCATAATCTGTTACAAGACGGAAAAGGAGAGAATGATGGTAGCTGAACCAACAGAGCACAAGGTACACTGTAAGTGTGCAGAAGAAACCATCAATGAGAAATAAATCAACTGTCACTACAGGACCTCTAAGAGGTCTAGCACTTGAAGTAACAGATGTTACAGAAGTGAAGAGAGAACCTGAGAGTTAAAATAGAGAGACTAGATGAATGTGTGCATAAGGTCTCCATTTGACTATACAATCAGAGACAGGAAGTTTATTCCCCTCCTGCATCCCACTTCTCCACAAAAATGTGGAGATTCCTGAACTAGAAAAAAATTGACCAGGTATGTCTCAAACTTGGGAACACCAGATACAAAGTTAAAACAAAGGATTAAGTGAAGTCTCATTGACTTGTGGGAATCTCATTCTCTCTTGTGTCTCAAATTTACAGTCTATCAGTTTCTTCTACTCCCAGAATCAGTACCAAGCAGGGAGACAGATCTTTTTCAAATGCCAAGGGGAACAAGAGATGGAGGGACACTAGAGGAAAGGGGATGAAAAAAGATGAAAAAAGAATTGAGATGTGTTACATACACATACCAACTCCCCACAAGGAATGTGATCATTATATACTGCAAAGATGTACTAATAAAAAAAAATAAAAACTTTAAAAGAAATGCCCTGGTTCAAATAATACTCCCATAGTGATTATAGAGGTAAAAACCTATAATTTGTTTTAAAAACTGTGATATACCTTTGTAATTAAAATGAAGGGAGAATATTTGGGACCTCTCAGTGTGAGCTCTTAGAAGAATAACTCAATCAATAAAAAAGTTGTCAGTAGATAATATAAACAATTTAAAACTGTGAAATAATTACTTAAGTAATGAGTCATCAGTAGAAAAAGACCAGCTGAAAATAGTTACTCTTAGGAACAGGATTGGAGTGGGTGTGGGAAGAAAAACAGATTAAAAGATTGATTTTCAACTTTTTTTTCATTTTAAGCCTGTATTATTTTAAAACTATGTTTATATAATGCTTCCATAAAATGACTAATTTAAAAATTTAATAAAACTTACCTAAAACTGCATTCTTTTGTTAGATAACATGGTAAAGTATTTAGAGAAAATGGGCTCAGGGAGGTAGAAGGGGATGGAAAGAAGCAATGAAAGCAAAAGAGAAACTATATAGTCTATAAAACATCTCAGAAAGCTGCTTTCTTGAAATGCTTTTAATTAAATGTAAAAGAGGTAATCAAAGTAATTTAACCTGATTGCTAATTACTGTCTCTAGAATGAGTTAATTGTTGTACTATATTTGCAAATAAGAAATAAGCATCAGTAAAATATAGCTTAATTACTTAGACTGTATTTCTTCATTTACTCCCCCATCACCATCTTAATTCAGCCTGCTTCATCTTTTGCATAATGTCCACAGCTCCCTCCCAGCCAAGCACCCTGCCTCTAAGCCCAGCTTGGACTGATTTGTCATAAAACCTTATCATCGTAATGTCACTCCTGGCTTAAGCACTGTCAACAGTCCATTGCATAGGTTTAAAATACACTAGCTGACTTTGAAGGCCCTGACTTCACCTAATTCTCTTCACATCCAAAAACTTCCCAGGACAAAACCTCTGCCCTAGTCACCGACATCCTCTTGTACTCACAGCTCCACACAACCTACTAAATAACTGCTTCCATGGTTCATGCTGTTTAGTCTTCCTAGAAAGTTTTCTATTTTGCATTCTAATCTGTCTAAATTCTCCCTCAGTTCAAACTGTCACTCTAAAATGCCTTCTCTTAAATTATACAGCACACATATTTGGCCCTTCTCTAATGATTTAGTTAGCATCTATTTAAACATGTTTCCATTATCTAATTTTGTAATACTTTTTCACTTCTTATTTTATTGTTTTAATTGTAAACAGCTGCATGTACTAGGAAATATAACATCTCTATAATTTATATGATTACAATCACAAATAGAGCTCAATTAATGCCTTTTGTAAACTCTTTAAAAAAGTTTCACAGAATACAATGCATTTTAGTGCACGCATTACACACTAGAGTTTATTTGAATGATTATCAATGTGCTTTAAACTTACTACATAAACATGCCTACAGAACTGTCAAGTCCCTTGACTCTTACCCTTCATGTTACTTAAACCATTACTTTTCATCTTTGTGACATGAATATTTTGTTAGGCACATTTCAAATATGTTGCTCTCTGTTCCAATCTTACAATTTATAAGAAAATGAAAGATATATAAATATTTTAAAAGATCACCAGATATATGATAATTTTAAAATCAATTACAGAATTAATCAATACATTTTCTTCATTATTTGTATCTTACTTTATCCCCAATTAAATGGAATTAAGAGTAAGAGGAATTTGGAATGTAGCATAACAGGTATTGAGAGGAAGGGGCTTTAGAAAAGATTCTTTGAAATTCATGTTAGCTGAATTTTAATATTTTAGGAATAAATATTCACTACAAATTTAGACTTAAAGAACAATACTATGATTAGAGAAAGAAATGTGAGAAATACTTTGGTTCTAGTGGGTGCAAAACCTTAATTCTAGCACAATAAATACGTGCCTTAACCAGAAATCCTCATTCCCATTTTGAAGCAATGTTTTTATTTTTAATTCCTCTCTTCTATCTCCATATATCAAAAGGTACATAGATGCACTGCAGCTGCTTCATCTATTTTAGATAAATAAAAAAATATCTATCATGTAACACACAGGCAAAGTACCCAGTCTCCAGGCAACAGGTTGTATATAGCCACACTGCCTTTCCGGTAAGACACTCAGTCCTAAGGGCAAAAGAACTGCTTTTGTTTCAGTTCCTGGAAATCTGTATGGTCATATTAAAGGAAAATAGAAGCCAAATTGGGTGTGTTAGCATAAATAGAGTGGAAAAGATTTATACCTCTTTGAAGAGACAATTAAAAACAATTAAAGTTTTTCTCATCAACAAAGTCAGCTTTTAATGTTGCATGTAATTCACAAGAAGTATCCCTGCTAGTAGTATACTTAACTGTTGTAGCTGAAACAGAACAGTTTGTTTTGTCTCACTTGCTATGAAAAAATTTTAAACAATTACCTTTAGTAATTTAAGAGAAAATTTGGCACAGAGAGTTTGTTAAAATGAACATGAAGGCTTCCTGCCAAGGAATGCTATAGAACAGGTGCTGGCAGAGTCAGGAGGTAGAGGCAAAAGAAGGAAACTAGCAAACAGAATAAGCACAGGAAATGACCCTGAAACAAGGGAGTCTGTGCCCCATACCGCCACCACCACCTGGCGCAGCCAAGAGCCGGCACTCAACCAAATGCCCAGCTTGCAGGTGTTTACAGACACCCCTGGCAGGCCTGGCCACATCTTGCTTGTTACTTTTTTCTTCTTCTTCTTTTTCTTCTTTATCTTACTAGAATACATTCTATTTTGTGAACATTTGGTTTGATTTCCTACACAAAATGTATAAAGAATTAGTGAAGTTTCTTTCTAATTTATCATTTTTATCTTCTTTATTAAAAATTCTTGTTTGTCATGAAAAGCATCATAACTGATGTGTTAAAGATTTTGAGTGGTTTGCTTTGACTCATTTTTATATTAATGAAAAAAACAGTTATTAAAAATTCATACTTTTGAAGACACAGGGTCATGTTTTTGCTAAAAACACATTTTTGTGGAATTTTTAAAAATCTTTAGAGTGGCTTTGTGGCTTAAATTTGATCTCCTCATTTGTCAATTATTTCATCTGGACCAACTGTAGAACAGAAACGCATGGCTGTTAAGAGATCAGATAACATGACTTAGTTCAGACCAAGTGTTGATTTTGGTGGTGTGGGTAGGTAAGTTCCTATGCTAAATTTTCTTTAAATAAATTCTCCAGTGGTCAGTGAGATTATGTGTTCTGGAACATGAGGCAGCACCACTTCCCAGTTCTGTCACTCTTGTTTCTGCCACCTTTCCAGTTTTCATTAGGCTTTTGAAAATGTGACCATTCTTAATGTGTATTTTTACTGAAGAAGCCAGCTAAATATCCATTATTCCAAAATACCAGACAGCATGTCTTTAAGAACTACCTCCTCTTCTTTAGGAAGCCTTAAATTTGCCCCGGGGACAGCAGGACAAGGATCACTTATTCTGTGCTTATCGGCATCCTTGCTCATATTTTCTTTATTACTTAAATATTTTACATGCCTTGGTTTTATATTTTTAAAAATAATTTCCACTTTGAAAAAATATTTTAAATGATGTACCAAAATGTTTAGGCTAAAGACATCCTCTGTGACTCTTTATCCTTAAGCTAATAAATCAACATGAAAATTGATATCCTTGACTGGACAGCGTTGGATGCGTAGTGTTCACAGTCTTTCAGAACTTGATGTGGCCACGCAAACACACAGAAATATATGGGAATATTCCACAGGTTTCAAAGAGAATTTAGCAGCTAGGTGGCCATAAATTAGTACGTTCTAAAGAAATAATGCCAAAAAGGCATGTCATAGAAATGTCTTCATAAAGGAGAACCTCACAATGGTACAAAAGACAGGATTCACATTGGGTTTAACTAAACCCAAAGTGTCCATGCTACATAACAACATACACTATTAAAATCATTTCGTGCTTTGTGAGTCATATTTTTAAAGGCTCCTCATAAATTGATATTTTACAGAAGAAGTCAAATTTGTCTCCTTAGTAAACTATTTTATAATACTGATTAATTTAATGATAGCTATTTTATTTCTTTTTGTATAGAAGCAAATTTTTTGACATATTTCACTACATATTTTCTACAGTTAAATGAATAAAATTAGATATATTATTTCTTCTTTCACTAAAAATAATTTTTTCAAATACATTTAGTTTCCTTCAAATCACTTTCAGCTTGTTTAGAGATTTTATTAACATATAATTGTTTATTTCGAATTTCTTTATTTTAAAAATTTTATTTTACATTGATTTGCTTTAGTGGAGACTCATATTGTAAATCTGAAAGAAAAGAGGAGATGTGGAAAGGAATTTTACTATTTTTGACAACCAGCCACAGAAAGAAGGGTACTGATCACAAATCATCAATCTTTGAGGAGCCTCTCCTGGGTTACCCTATTTTTGAAATATTTTACATAGAATTTTTGGTTCCAGGCTATTAATATTAGTAACCTGCTATGCAAAACACTGTAAAAGATCCTGGGAAATCAAGGCGAATTAAACAATGCCCCTATATTCTGGAGAAGTATGTTCCTACTCATATTGATGTGAAGGAGGGAGGATGTCATGCTTTTTCCAGTTATTATATACATTAAACTAGCACTGTGAGAATTTTACCAGCCTGTCTTGAAGACTTTCCAGTTTAATTACCCCAATTCACAACTATATCTGCATTCCTAAATACGACTTGTGAGGATGTGATCTTCTCTTTCCTTAAATATTTCTATACAGCTCCTTATAACACTATATTTCTAACACAATAAACTGCTTTATAACCAAAATTTAATATCCTTCTACCTTCTACTGTTACACTGATCCCTAACTTGCTTATGTGCCTACCTCATTTCTCATATTGTAACCCATATTGTTCATAATGTTGTACTCGTAATACTGTACTATGCTGCACTTGCTTCATTTTTTTGAGTCACTCCCAATGTACTGTGAAACTATGAGAAACATACATATGTTCCACCATCATGTCCTCAATGTAAAGTATCTGGCACTTAATAGTGCTCAGTAAAGATTTGTTGAATTAATGTGTGAACTGCATAAATTCTGTTTTCCAAGAGAATCAAAATGTTATTAATTGGTCCATTCCATGATCTTTCCAGTCAACAGTAGTAAGGTAAATAATCTCAAATGATAGCACAATCTATAACTAATTATACTGATTAAAATCTCTTTAAGCATAATTATATGATGATTTACTTTCCTTTAATGCAATATCCATAATAAAAATACTACTGCTAGCAATTCTAATTAGTTGTCTTTATCAAAATCCATATTAACTTAGAATCCAAACATCACTGAGATGCATTTACATAAACTAATTTATATAACTGCTTAGCATAGAATACGGCTCAAAATAAGTCCTCAATAATATCAGTATAATAGTAGTATTGCTGGCAGACTAGTTTATAGTGGTGGCAATAATGAAGTTGTATCAATGATGTTATATATAAATTATGAGTGGCATGCATTTGAGATAAATTTAGATAGTTATTTACGTCTTTCAAAATATAGGAAAAACATAGCAAATGTCTTCTTTACAAGTAATATTCTTATCTGCAAAAGTATAACAATTGTACTACGGAAAATAATATAAAGTATAATGTATAATTTGCCAATGCTTTGTAATGCACACATTAATTCTCCTAAATGACCAAATTAGTAAGGAAAAAATTAACATCTGAATTTTTTTCATAAAAACATCAGTTACACAGAAAGAGGGAAAAAGTTTTCATTTTTACTAACTGTTCAAATACCATTACAAATATTTATAAAAGGTCACCAATAGAGGGCTTACCTGGGTCACAGGAAAAAAGGCCCTGTACCATCAAAAGCTATTTTCAGTGTCCACTGGGTGATCTAAAACAGAATAACAAAGACAGTTTGTGACAAAGCTGACACACAGTATTCTGGAAGAAGTGAAATCAATTGTGACATTTTTCATTTATTTGTAAATGCCTCTTTGGCAGTACACTCACTCAAAACGACAGTTGCTTCTTACAGAATAGGAGAGGTGAGGGTAAAAGAGAGGAATTCTGACAGTTGCTTTAATGAGATTCTGCATTAGGGCTATTCTAACACAGTCACCCAACAAGGAGCTTGCCCTTCATTTTCAATTTCATAACTCGGTAATTTAAGAATGTTATCTCCATGAAAAACTACACCAGTGAGTCCTTAACAGAGATTGCCTGCTTTATTTTTCCCATATCTCTCAATTAGAAGAAAACATTCTACAGCAAGTATCTAAATGAATGTTAGCCACACAGACCAATTACCCTTTCTCTTTTAAAGGCAACTTGTTAAGAACAGTAATATGGAACATAACTAAACAACCCAAGATATACTCTCTAGGAACACAATATTTATCAGGGATACCCGGGGGTACAAATTAAACCATATTTTTAAAATTTAGTTTTTATACTTATGTTTGTGAGGAAAAGAAAACTGTTGGCAAGGTAAAATGTCTATCATCTTTGGAATTTGATCAATGTTAAATTAGCACAGTATAAAGATTCCATTTAATGTATATATTCAATTGTTTTTTGATCATATGCTAAGTGTTTATAAGAGTTGTAAAGGAACAGGTGAAAATCCTACCTGAAAAATTGTAAATCATATTAAAAAAGTGTAAATTATAATGTGCAGTAGAATATAATCCATTCAAAGCCTGGCCCAGCAACTATCACAAGTCAACCAATAGATCCTTCTGAACTGGTAAACTCCAAAAATTACATTAACAATGTAACTCAAGGTACTATGGTTTTATCATAATTGAGAGGTCTTGGAGAAGTAAGAAGCCCTCTGGATTCCAATTTTCTTATGTGTACAATAGAGCTACCAATATTTATTGCAAAATATGTAACTATTACGTTTAAGCAAGAAAAACTCTCTTAGTCCAGTTTCTGGCTCATAGTAAAAATCAATGGTATGTATTTTACTTAGGAATCATTATTTGATCCAAAAAAACATATCACACACATCTACTAATCAAGCTCTCAAAGGTAAATGACAAAAAGAAGATTCTCCAGGCTGCAAAAGAAAAAGAACAACACACAGAGGTGACAGCAGACTTCTCAGCAGAAATCTTATAGACCAGGAGAGAGTGAAATGAAATTTTCGCAATATTGAAAGAAAGAAAATAAATAAATAAATACAAAAAAAAAAAAAGCTGTCAGCCAAGAAGACTACATCCAGGAAAGTTATCCTTTAAAATTAAAGAAGATGAAAATATTGTCAGAAAAACAAATGGAGAGAATGTATCCTTAACAAACCTGATTTATAAGAAATAAAAGAAGCTCCTCAAACTGAAAGAAAGAGATATTAATGAACCATATTACATCTGTAGTATGAAGATTAAAAACAAAGAGGGGACAGTATTAGAATTAGATATTAAAAATTCTAAATGTGGGAGGAGGACAATAAGTGAAGAATTTTCTTAGTATATTTTCTTATTCCTCTGTTTCTTTTCTTACCCTTAGCATCATGTGAAGATGCTATTATTTCAAAACACCTCACTGCAATCAAAATACACTTGCTGCTTTTTTGTTTTGTTTTGTTTTGTTTTTGGTAAGTCTCATAGGAACCACAAAGCAAACACATATAATAGGAAAACCTAAAACAATAAGGAATTAAACTAACAATGCCAAAGTAAATCACTTAGCCTCAAAGAAAGACTCTAAGACAGAAAGAAATAAAGAAATTACAACAAAAGAAAGGAACTAGGCAAGAAGTTACAAAATGGCTGTAGGAACATTCTATCTACCAATACGTACTTTGTGAATGTATTAAATTCTCCAATCAAAAAGTTAAGTGGCTGAATAGATTTAATAAACAAGACCCCAGTGTAAATTGTTTACAAAAACTTACTTCAACTCTGAGAACACATACAGAATGAAAGGGCTAAAAGAAAATATTACATGAAAAGGGAATGCAAAAGAAAGCAGGAGTAGCCATAATTATAACAGATTGATAGAATTTAAATCAAAAGCAGTGAAAAAAAAAAGACAAAGATGTTCACTGTATGATAAATGATTAAATTCACCAACAGAAAGAGACAATTCTAAATATATATGTACATAATCAGACGTCAAAATATGTAAAGCAACTATTAATATAGCTAAGAGAGAAAGACTCCAATCCAATAATAATAAGAAACATTAACACACCACTTTCAGCAATGGACTAATCATCTGGGCAGAAAATCAATAAAGAAACAGCACAATTAAACTGCATCATGGACCAAATAAACCTAACAGACATCTCTAAAACTTCCCATCAAATAGCTGCTCAATACACAATTTTCTGATCAGCACATGGAAATTCACCAGAACAGATAATACAATAGGCCAGTGGTGGCTAACGTATGGTATGTGTGGGTAGCAGGCACGCAGAGCCATCTCTGCGGGCACATGGGCCAAGTTACCCCTGCAATGGAGCATCCAATAACAGTTGTTTCTTTCTAAACTAAAACCTCAGTATTCAGGTTTAATTGCAGTGTTGGCACTTTGCAATAAGTCAGTTTGGGCACTCAGTCTCTAAAACGTTTGCCATTGCTCTTTTGGGCCAAAAAACAAGTCTCAAAAAATTTTTAAAAGATGAAATAATATGGGGTAGTTTTTCTGAGCACAATTCAATAAAACTAGAAATCAGTGAAAAGAAGAACACTAGAGCATATGAAAATACAGGAAAATTAAGCAACTTACTTCTGAAAAACCACCAATGGATTAAGGAAATTAAAAAAAAAAAAACTCATGAAACAAATAAAAATGGAAACAACATACCAAAACATGCAGATACAGCAAAAGTAATACTAAGAGAGAAGTTCACAGCAATCAATGTCCACATCAAAAAAGCAGAATGATTTCAAACAAACAACCTATCACTGCATCTGAAGGAAACAGCACAACAAAAGCAAACTAATCTAAAGTTAGTAGGAAGAAAGAAACAATAAAGATTACAGTAGAAATAAATAAGGACTAAAGAGTTTGCTTTTTGGAATTATACATAATCGAGTTCTTTTGCAAAGATAAACAATATGGACAATATCGCTAGATTAGGACAGACAAATAAAATGAGAGATGAAAAGGAAGATATTGTATGTAACAACACAGAAACAAAACTATTATAAACAAATATATGCCAACATATTTGGTAAACTAGAAAGACTGCATAAATCCCTAGACACATGCACCTTACCAAAAATTAATCACAAAGACATTAAAAAAGCAAATCAATAAAAACTAACAAGACTGAGTCAGTAATAAAACCCTCCCATTACAGAAGAGCCCTGAAAGAGATGGCTTCATTGCTGAAGTACTATACTATTTCTGCTTGAACTATTGTCTTCCAAAAAACTAAAAAGGAAGGATTTCTTTCAAAATCATTGTACAAGGCCTATGTTGCCCAGTTACAAAGACCAGACAAGGACTTAAGAAGAAAAGAAAACCGAAAACTACAAGCAAATATCCTTCACGAACATCCATAAAACTCAAGAAAATACAACCAAAAAGAACTAAACAGTATATTAAAAACATTATTTATGATGATCAAGTGGGATTCATCCCAGGGATGAAAGGATGGCTCAATAAACCCAGGTCAATAAACATGATACAATGTTTCAACAAAATGAAGGACAGAAACCATAGGAGACCTTCTCAATAGATGCAGAAAAGGCATCGGTTAAAATTCAACAAGCCAGGGCTTAGGGTACAGCACACTGGTAGCATGCTTTCCTAACACGTACAAGGCCCTGAATTTCACCCCCAGGACCATGCAAAAACCACAACAACTCTAATAACAACAACCACAGTCCTTCAAAGTAAAAATGTTACATAAATATAGAAGGAATTTTTCTGAACCTAACAATGTCATTTTTAATACACCAATAGCTAACATTATACTGAAGAGGGAAAAGCTGAAAACTTTCTAAAATGTAGATAGCCAACAAGAACATGAAAAAATAATATCGCTGACTACCTGGAAAATGTGAACTAAAACCTCAATGAGATATTTCATTACCTCTATAAAAAATGGCCATTCTAAAAAGACCAAAAATCACAAGTCTTGGTGAGGATGTGGAGAAAAAGAAACCTTGCACACTGCTGGAGATCATTTAAATTATTATAGTCATTATGGAAAATACCGTGCAGACTCCAAAAAAATAAAAATAGGACTACCATGTGATCTAAAAATTCCTAGCAATAACACCAGGTATACATCCAAAAGAAATGAAATAAGTCCTCTGAAGAGACAGCTGTACTCCTACATCTATTTCCAAAAAATAGAAACAAGCTAAATATTCATTAACTGATGCATGGATAAAGAAAATATGGTATGTATATACACAATCAAATATTATTCAGCTGTAAAAAAGGATGAAATATCATCATTTGCAACAACATGGATGGAACTGGAGATAATTATGTTAAATGAAGTAAGACAAATACCACTTGACTTCATTTAAGTGTGGAATTTAAAAGAGCTTTACCAGAGGCTTGGGACGGGAGTGAAAAGGAGGACGGAGAAATATCAGTCAATGGGCACTGAGTTACAGTTAAAGACTAGCAAGAATTTCTGTGAATCTATTGCTCAGTAGGGTGACTAAAGATAATTATAATGTACAATATATTTCCAAAAGCTAAAAAGGATCTTCAGAAAGAAATGACTGAAATGAATGGACTTGTTGGTGCATGCCTGTAATTCCCAAACTGCTTGAGAAGTTGAGGCAAGACAATTGCAAGTTTGATGTTGGCCTGTGCAAATTAGTAAGACAGTCTCAAAATTTAAAAAAAAAAAAAAAAAAAAAGAGCTGAAGGTGTAGGTTAGCACTCCCTGGCTTCAATCCTCAGTGCCAAAAAGAAGTGGAGGCGGCTGAGGAAGAGGCAGAGAAGGAGGAAATATTTGAGGAAATAAATGTCTTTAACCTAAATTTTATGCAACATACACATGAATCAAAATAGAACATGGCACTATTAATGTGTATAATTCTTGATTTTTAATATATCATTCAAAATTAATTAAAACACTTAAAATAAGTGCTGGTGATGATGTGGATTAAAAGGAACCCTTGTACACGGTTGGTGGGAATGTAAATAAGTATACTCATTGATTAATTTCAAGAGAGTTATCAGCTCATTTATTTCCATAGCTTTGCCTAAGATTAGGCAAGCTCCACACTTTACTTTTCTACTTAAATAACTTGTAACTGATTTCTCAATAAAGGTAAGAAATTGGAAGAGCTGGAAATATCATGAGCTGAATTTGGTTGGGATCATCTCTGTATTTCTGGATCATGTATTTCCCTGCAGAGGACCTCAGGATAGCATCCCAATTCTGAATTTCTTCCTAACACAGTTTCTGGTATTACTCTTAACTAGACTGAAAGACTCCACAAAACTGGAAATACTCAAATATGTTTTCCTGAACTTCACTAGAAGCTCTGGTATCTTTTTCTCTCCACAAAAATTGGGAAGCTTTATGATACAGAAGTAGGTCTGCATAATTGGAAACATTCTAAGTGCACTATCGGACTTCAGTCCTCCTGGCCTAAAGACAGGAACCTGACATCATCTCTATACACATTTTCTCCCACAGCTGAAGTGAACTTTCACAAATATCCCGTGTACTGAACTAAAATATAAATAAAGTACCTGTTAATTGCCCTGTTTCTAATTTTGCAAAAATACCATAATAATGATTCTCCTACCTTTTGGGGTATCAAAGTACAACTATTAAAGTCAGGTATCTTATTTCAGAAGTATAAAATTAACACTGGTTTTTAAAGTTCTAAGATTTTAAAGAGGAATTTAATATTTTGAAATGTATTTCTGGAGGCAAGACCTTATTTTTTTGTGATTCCCATCTCATTCATAGAAATACATAAGATTTCTTAAGAACGACGGTATTTCAATTGTAAATATTAAGGAATGTAGTGTTACAATGTAGATAGATAATTCAGAGGCCCAGGATGGCAATAATGATTAACAACACACTCTGGAGGAAGCATAAATTTTAGTGGTATCACTCATAAAATTCATGTTTCAAAGGTTATGAAACAGAATCAAGTATACCAAAAAGCAAATAAATCATCTTATTGTTAGGTTTCTTCCTTCATTTCTGATTTTTAAATAATCAATATCATTTCCTTAGAGCAGGTAAACTATACTTACTAGAAAATAAATGGCAGGAAGTTCTCCAATCCTTAAAAAGAACTAACCCTTAATAAATTCTGCACTTGGTAAATTCTAGCCTCAATATATATTCAAATTGACTTTCAAAAAGAGAAACAGGCTTTAAAGAGGTGGCCTTTACATAGATTTCACTTGCTGATTACAATGATGATATACAGTGCCTCTTCATGAGACTCTGAAACTAAAAAGTTAATCCTGCTACTATTCCAACACTGATGAGAGCTCTTTATGAGTGCTGATCCCAGTTCTGGACTACAAACTAAAACATAACTGAAAGAATCCTGAAACTGAGGGTAGAAGCATGGGAATTATGATTTTAAAAGGCTAAAATAGAGCAAATACAAAATAAAATGTGTTGAAAATTAGTAAAGAACACTGAGGAAGAATTATGTGCCATGCAGGGTCAAATAAATAGGGCCAGATATATGCAAACATCAAAAGTTTTCTCTTTCCTTTTTTGTATTAGTAAACGTTTGCAATACATCATTATTACGTGCATTGGGGGTAGTTGGTACATGTGCTCACATGACAGATCTTAGTTCTTTTTACATCCCCTTTCCGGCCCAGCTTACCCAGCCTCCATCTCTTGGTCCCCTTCCCATTTGCAAAAGATGTATGTTTCTTTTGGGAGCTAAGCAGATGACGTTCTTGATAGCTTGTTTATTTTTAACACTATTTAATACTTGTATAATTTTTTTTTTTTTTTTTTTTGTGGTGCCGGGGATCGAACTCAGGTCCTTGTGCTTGCAAGGCAAGCACTCTAATCACTGAGCTAAATCCCCAGCCCCATATAATTTTATATTCTCAAGTCGCATGAATTATGAGTCAGTGTGTTATGCCTCAATAAACTAACAAATTTGTTCAGTTTCACAAAATAATATCATCATAGTATCATCATACAAGAGATGAATAAGTTGTTTCTTTCAATATTCTAAGCCATATGTCCTATATTCTATATTTATATTAGTCCATATTTTATATAAGAAGGATAACTTTACAGTGCTAGACACTCTTTGGGATCTTAAAATCTAAGTAAAACGGAAAAGACCAACACACATGAAACTATGAATAGTTTTTAATCAGTACTACAGAAACTGTAAAATCTACAGGGGAGAAGGAATACTTCACTACAAAGAAAATATGAAACATCAAGTTATGTAATCCCTCATGTATAAATTTTGATTTGTCTATTCAGGGAATGGAAAACCTTTCTGTAAAGCTTCACACAGTAAATATTTTGGGCTCCTATAACCATATGGTCTTTATTCCAAGTATTCAGCTCTGTCTCTGCAATATGAAATAGCCATAAACAATATGTAAATAAATGAACATGGCTGTGTTCCAATAAAAATTTTCTCTACAAAAACAGCTGGCATACTAGATTTGGCCTGGGGGTCATAATTTTCTAATTCCTGGTCTAATTGATCAGTTTAAGAAGTGGTACATTCTATTTTCAACATAAAATAGCAGAAAAGAGACTGAAAGGTAGAATTTTTATGGATATATCCTGAAATTTGAGAATGTCAAACACACTTATATTTCAATATAACTTCAAGAAAATGTGAAGAATTTTTGTCTATTGTTTTATATTATCTATACAAATTTCTTCCTTCATTAGGATGATTTTTTTTACAAATTTTCAATGAGGCAAGGCTTATTCTTGTTAAATTTCCTTGGCAATTGGAATAGCTTTTACAAAATAATGCAGAGATAAAATATTGGTAATAAAAGCTTAATTACATTAAAACATAAAAGGTCATTATTATTCATATATGCCCCAGTTTTCTTAAGTTTTTCCTGGAAATCCAAGTATTTCATTGCATCAGAAAGTAGAGTAAAACAAAATTGTAAAAACTCATTCTGACAATTTATGCATACGGACAACTTCTAGTTTCTCACCTTCTGTCATGTAACATATCACAAAACATTCAACATTTTAAACAGAGAATATTAGCAATTGCAATACATCTCTCAGTTATTTCAGCAATAAACCACAAATTTAAATTTTAGTATATAAAATGTAATTGCTAAGCATTAGCTAGTTACTATAAAAATTAACTAAGGCTTCTCTTACATTCTTTCCCACAGAAAAATTATTAAAGTTTCAGTTATTACAATCCCATCATCACAAATAATAATCATAGTTGATGTAGAATCATTATTGTATGTCCAGCAATATGTCAACTGTTATACCTTTATTTTACCGTATATAATGGAAATATTATTATTACTTACTATGCAAAGAAAAGGTAAGTTGGTCACAGAGAGGTTATCCAGCATGCCCAATGTCATACAGCTAGTAGGCAGCAGAGCTGGGCCTGGAGAGCCTGTTTGCAGGCTCCACATGTAACTAAGGCCAAGGCTAAGCTTCAGTGTTTGCCTAGGAACACTATCCACTGACGAGAAAGTACGCCCTTGCACTACACTGAACAAATGTCCCCAATGGCAAAGAGGGTAACAAGGCAAGGGCTGGATGTGAATGCAGAGAAGTATAGGCTACCACTTGTAGGTAGGTGATGAAGGAGGGATAAATTCCTGAAAACAATATACTGAAGGATCTAAAACATTTATTTAGCAAATGTTACAGGTAGGTACTGCTTACATACATCGCAAATGCATTTATTTCAGGCTTGGCATCAGATCATCCTGTTTAATGCTAGCTCCACTACCTAACAGCTAGTTTTCTATTTACTTAAAACTTATAAAACTCAGACTCCTCTTCTGATGATAACAATTCAGATTCCAGGATTATTATGAATAATAAATGAGCTCTTGAGGGTCTGGGACATAGTAGGTGCCCCCAAAATGGTAGCTGCTATTATTATTCAGGATTTTGTTTTTAATTATAGAAAGGACAAACATCCATTGTGTTGACAGGTTGAAGAGATGCCATCCATTTCAATAAAACATAAAAAAATGTAACCAACAATTTAAATAATTTGTCCATAAGGTTTGGGGCATCTCAAAATTTACTGATTATCTATCCTATGTTGGAAACCTCATTTGAAAACAAATAAGCGAACAAAAAGCTGTGATTAGTCATAAAGACTAACTCTCTATTTGACTAAATTTCTCACCTCATCTGAAGCAATTATACATATGCAACTTTTAAGGTATTATTTCAATTGACAGAGCTTCCTCCCTTGTCTTTGTCTACAGTACAAGATATGAGTAAAAATTACAATGTTTAAATTGTTTTAAAAAGGATTATAGTAAAAGACACATTGCCATTAAATCCCCTCAAAATACTTCCACTTCCACTTCCACTTCTCTTGAAGCACACTGATCCCATCATTCTTGCTACTTTTGGAAGCAGTTTTTGAAGTCCCCTTTCATGGGTACCTTTATGAGGCATGACCAAAAATGTGAATGCAGCTGAGGCAGACTCATAAAAATGTCTTCACTTATTCACTGAATCTGGCACCTTGCCACTTCTAGGTCTTTCCCAAAGTCAAAACGACCATGAAAGGTGACCATTTTAAATGAATTCAGGGCATTAAGGCATCAATGACAGTGCAACTAAAGACATTCACAAAAGAGGACTTCTATAGCTACTTCAGAAAGTGGCAAGAATACTTAGCCTAAGCATCTCTACCTCCTCCCCAGCTGCTCACTTCCAGTTTAAACATTCTTCACCCATTGTCTCCAATGTGCTATATAAATATTACCACTTTATATAAATACTATCACTTTATCATTTTCTATGTGTGACTTGATACACAAAAGATAGAAAAGAACTAAATTACTGGATACTATGGGATATATTACTGTACTTATTAAATGAGGAACTGCTGGCAATCATATTTTAATGTAACTAAATTACACTTTTGTCAGATTTTAACATATAATAATAACTTCTTGCAAAACTGCAGAGTAGGTCACCATCAAGGACTTTTTAAAATTTTAAACAGTTAAAAAAAAAACCCAAAAAATACCACTAAAGGAAAGAATTAAAGAAACCAACTGTATCACAGAATTCTTGAGGTATGCATCCTACTTGCACCAACCCATTTATAACCCATTTAAAAACAAGCAAAAAGCAAAATATTGTTGTCCAACCATATGAAAATGATATTTTTGCTAAATTTAGACATGACTATGATCATGTCAGTATTAAACACAAGTCGGTAATCATCTGGCATTTTAAGTGTAGGAAAGTCATAAAAAAGGAAAAAAGAGATCCCTACAGATCAGATAAATGAGCACTTTACATTTCAGGTAGGTTAAAGTTACAGGAATAGCTCCAGTAAGCAGCAAAATCCCAAGAGATAGACCTCATATTTTATCTGTTTTCTACCCAGCTAGTACTAAGGAGTTACTCTTCTTGTCACTCCATTAATTTGAAATGTACTAGGTTCTGTTTACAAACTTATATCAACCTCTATAAATTAATTAATCCAAAATTACACTGAAATGATGAGAAAAGATTATGAATATAAAACATGAATTTATTAAATATAACCAGAAAACAAATGATGTGTTTTTCTTATAAGAGCCTCTACATTGATTCAATGGTACTACTATTTTATAATCATTTTTAATAAAACAAATTATTTTGTTAATTAACAAGGTTAATCACCTCTGAGTTAATGATCAGTGTGATATCACTACCAAAACAGTTGTCTTAATCTTTCTATGCTACTACAATAAAATACCTAAAGCTAGACAGCTTATAAAAGAATTAGCGCCCAATTTCTGACAGTTCTGGGATGGGGAAAAACAAGGGCAAGTTTTCGGCTGACTTGTTTTCTAGTGATCGCCTACCTTCTGGTACAGAGGAGATGCCCTCTTGATGTGCTCTCACATGGTAAACAGGTAAGGACTCTCTCCGTACCTGGGCACCAATCCATTCCTGAGACCTCTAACTCCCTGACATAATCCACCTCCAAAAGATATCATCCCCTAATACCATCACCTGGGGGATAGGATTCCAACATTTAAGTGCTGGAGAGACACAGAACATTCAATCCATTATGCCAGTCAGTTTTGAATTGAGCAAAGCAGAGCGCACAGGAGACATATATGCCACTGTACTGTGTAGGATATATGTGACACCGTTGTACATGCTATTTTTTGAAGATACTGGAAATAGGAGGGTAAGAGAAGGGCAATGGAAGAAAGGAAATATTTTTTAAAAAACAACTTTATTCACTCATTTACTGCAACAACTTTGTTGAGGGCTAACTTTGCTTAAAGTCCTTTTTTTTTTTTCTTTTTTTGGTGCCAGGGATCAAACTTAGGGCCTTGTGCTTGCAAGGCTAACCACTGAGCTGCTTGAGGGCTAACTTTGATCTCAATGTTTACATTTTTTAATTATCTTGTGCTTCAAAGAAATATGAGAAAATAATTTTCTTTGAAAATGTTACCCCATGTTTAAGAACATAAAATCTTATATACTGAGTACACTTGCCAAGTATTGGTTCAAACCATGATCATAACTTTCAATAAATATCTCACTGATATTCTGTACTTGTTTGATATGTATGTCTTACAGGTGGTGGGGAACACAGAAACACAGACATAGACAGAAGCAAAGGGATATTCTGCTGCCTCGGAAATTAGGATGCATCTTTATAATGTAATGGGAGGTTTTTTATCATGAAAAATTCAAAGCACAGAACCTTTGCCTTAAAAAAAAAAGCACACACTATCTTTAGGGTGAGGACAGTTATTTCAGCTTTCTTAAAAAGTAGCCCAAGGGGATCAGAGCTATAACTTAGTGGTAGAGTGTATACATAGCATTCTCAGCATTCTGGGCCCAAACCCCAGCACAATGCCAACCAGCAGTTAACTAGGCTTCTGGCCTCTGTAAGAGCAAATGTGGTAACCATGTACACACTGCAATTAGAGTACATCTAAATTTTTTTGTGGCTACTTATCCTTCACACATCAACATGATGCAGAATGCGTAGGAGAAGCCTGCCCTATGAGACCACATTTATAAGGGTCCATAAACAAGAAAACACCTAACTGTTCAAGGAATTCGATTTGCTTAAAGCATGAAACAATAGCAAGAGATGAAGTTAAGACATATAATCAAAGGCCAGATAATAAGGTGCTTTGCAAATCATGTTAGGGTGATTAGATTTTATTCTAAACTTAAAGGAGACTCCTTGAAACATCTAAAGAGCTGGGATTTACTTTTTGATTAGATTTTTCCTCTGTTCAAGTGTTTAGAATAGATTTATAAAGATCACAAAGAGACCAGTTAGAAAACAGTGACATTAATTACATGAGGTGTGGTGGACTTATTATTATGGTCAACTTGAGCAGGAACGCCCAGCTGGACTGAGTTGGTGTGGTTCTGGGCGTAGAAGATCCACCTGAAGATTACTGCCAACACAACACATTCTCACAACAAGAATGTGAGCAGAAGACAAGGGCCAGCTGTTTCCCAGGAGAAGCTCTGTTTCACCTTGTTCTCCCAAAGGGAACTTGGCTGTTCTCGTCTCATGATCTTTGGGCCTTGCTGTCATCGAGGATGGCTACTGCTCAATTAGGGGGAGCTCTGGTCTTCATCTCTGCCACGAGCATCATATCCTGGCTCCAGTATAGACATTTCAGTCTTTTAGTACAGACATGATGTACAGGGACATTGCCGTGGGCTCCCAGTTCTTGGTTGGATCTTCTGGGTCTCCAGAGCATAGGCAGATGTTCTGCACTGTTCCTCTATTTGACCTGTCTGTGTGAATGTTGTAACTTGGACTTGTCCTGTATTAAATCTGCTCTCTTGCAAACCACTGACTCTAGAAAAGTAACTAATACAGATGGCTTTTAAAATCTGAGGAACAGATAAAGGTATGTAAAAATAATTTTGCATAAAAATGTGCATCTTAACTAGGTAGAAAGTCTTATTTTAAAGAAAGAGCTTTAAATGAAAGTTCCTAAAGTCATTTGTTCAGAGATAAGCTGATATTAAAACTGGCGCATAAGTAGAGATCAGAAGTATTTTGTAAAAGTTTGCCAAATTCTAAAAATTAGGAAATTACACATATATACACCCAGATTTCTAACACTGTAGACAACTGGATGGTATGGCAACATGGGACATCACTCCACACAGCTAAGGTTGACTCAAGCTACTCAGTGACTATGTCCTCTTAATTATAGCATGAACATTAAATCCCTTTACTCCCTACTTTTTACTACCATGGAAATCTTTTTACTTCATTCATCTATTTTACCTCCATGGCCTCTACAAGCTCTTGAGTTTGAGACTTCTGTATAAAAGGATAGGTCTGTATTTTACTTAATTGTTAAAAATTATATTCTGGTTTCAGCAAGAAATCAGTCAGCGACATAGATACAATACACTGGAGAGTTTGGAAAGAAACACAAGGACATGACAAAGTTAATAAAACAATAATCCATTATACCATTAATCTATTATACCATATATCATCTATTAAGGGATAATTACAAGGGTTTTATTTAGCTTGGTGCCACATAACATTTGATGCTGCCTTACTCTTATAATGAAAGAAAATGCCTTCTCTCTCTCAAAAAAAAAAAAGTTTTAAAAGTTTAACTTGGACTTAAAACTTCTCAAAACTAACCAAATACAAAATCAGCTTTTCATTAGCTACTTACCTCATCTAAATTTTCTCCAGATATAATATTTTAAAACCTAATTAGTAAAGACAGAAACATTTGCAATCTTATGTTACTTTACCAGAAAATTTGTGGTACTGGCAGTTGTAGCCAGGGCCTTAAAATTAACCTATAACCTCAAACCTTTTTAAATTTTGAGACAGGGTCCACTAAGTTGCCCAGTTCAACTTGCAATTTTCCAGCCGCAGTCTCCCAACCGCTCTGAGATTACGGTATGTGCCACAACACCTGATTCTAATATTTCTGTCAACACTATGTGCAATTAAATCTAACAATCAGTGGGTTGGGAGTGTAGCTCAGTGGCAGACGACTTTCCCAGCATGCAAAAAACAAACCTGGGTTTTACCCGCACCACTGCACAAATAAAATAAAACAAAATAAAGTAAGTCTAAGAAATATAATCACAAAAATATGAGATGGAACTGCTAGGATAATTATTTTGAAAGTCCTACAATTACAAATGAAAATGCATAATTCTTTGGCAAAGAAAAGTTTCACTGGCACAGAGAAGTCGTCCCTTATGTAACATTTAATAATCAGTAGACAAAAAGTAACTGGCAACAACCAAAACAAACCAACAAAAACTATATAAAACTCAGACCATGAAATCTTATTTTGTCTAATTAGAACATAGAAAGTAAACAACCTTCATATCAAAATCTACATTGAAAACATGTGCTACATGTCTTTCAATTAAAATTAATCTCAAGATATTTATAGCAAGAAAATCCTACACAATTCCTAGAAAATAACTACATATTGAAATATATTTTAGAAGCTTGATAAATACTTTAAAATTTGCAGTGAATATACTAAAAAATTAGACTTCCATGGTCATTTTGGTTTTTTTGAAATGTCTTGATTTTTTCAAATTTCATTATCCAAGTGTATATTCTTCGAGTATACAACATTATTTACAGAAATGACTTAAACTTGAATTTTGTTCCCATAAACATAAAAAACTTTCTCATGATTCTCCCCTAACTTTCTGAGTGAAAAAAAATAGTAATAGAAATTTAGCAAAAGCAGTAATCTGTATCATACTTTTATCGCTAAATCTACATGTACCTATCATTTTAAGCAGATATAAAAATAAAACACATTTTGACAGCAGTCTACAGATTAATTTTAATCATCTTTGTTCAATGAAGGATCTCATAGAGAACTTTTCAAGCTAACTCAAATAAATTCTCCTGAGATATATATTCAATGAAGTGATTTTCCTAAGGAAACTGTTAGAAATGAGTTACCCATTCTAGTCAAATCCTAAAGGTTCTGGAGCCCTTCCCAAAACAGCTCTGGGTTAGTTAAGTAGAATTTTCAGGTAGGATCAAAGTGCCTAAAAACAAAAGATTAGTTATTCTGTCCTTAAACAGGGTCTTCCTATGTTGCTTAAACTGGCCTTGAACTCTTCAAGCATTTTGTTGAGACAGTTTCCAAATTCTAAGACAACTGAATCTATAGCTCGCAGTGCTGTCCCCAAATAGAATTCCATTATTCAATCCAAGTTTGTCCTATCTAAACTGTACTCAGTCTTTAAGATTTTCTTCATGTTGTCTTTTCCTCACTTCAACCTGCTGCTCTTCCAAAAAGTTTCTCTGTTCTAGCCAATTATTTGTTCAGTAAACATTTGTTGCACACATATATTTAGCAACATAGCACTTGATATAAAAGCTGCCCCTTCTAAGATTTATAGTCTTCTAGAAGACAAATAAGCATTCTAGAATGTCTTGTATACTATTTATAATGAACACACATACTAAGAGTTGTAATTAACTTAATGTTTGCCTATCTCCATTGTTAAAGACTTTAGAGGCACTATTTTATTTGATTCTGAAGGTAGGTAATTTTGTCTTTTTTAAACAAGAAAAATGTTTGCTCAAGGCCATATACCCAGTGCTAATGTGTGGCAAAGATTTTGAAACAGGATTTGATTCCAGAAGTAAGTTTTTACATAACAAGCTTGAAAAGAATAGTGAGCGTAAGCTCAATAGAAAGGGGCTATCATTTGCTTATACTGTGTTCACGTCTTCTTATCTACATTTGCTCTCCCCACATGAATAGCTTTTCTGAAGAATTGTCTCTCTCATTTAGAATTTATTCCAAACTCATCTCAATGAACCTTCCCAACTAATACTGTTTCACTATGATTTCTCACTTAGAATGTTATTTTCATTTCTAAAAATCTATTAAGAATATTAAATTCGACATATGGCCAATCTGCATATTTTTTCTAAGTACCTCCACATGTGAATATTCTTTGATGTTAATGAGATATTAAGACACATGGAAGCAGAGAGCAGGTCAGTATTTCTTTTGACCAGCTTTGGGTACTTAGTAATGTACAAATGGTGACATATAACAAATTACTGGAGGAGCACAAAGCAATGTAAGAATACTGAGTAAAAAGAAATAGTGATATTTTGAAAAGTATCTTTATTCTTTCTAGAGATTGATAATAACACATGTTAAATACATATGATCAAAGAAAAGTATAAGAACATTTATAAAACCTGAAAGAAAAGATAAGCAGTAATATGAAGGCGAATATACAAATATGAAAAAATAAGAACTCAAGTTTCAAACAAGGATCATAATATATAACTATGTCTACAGTAATCTATGTGTACAACTAGTTTTAATTTCCCTAAGAAAACTTAACAACTACTTAATGACTACTCAATACTTTGATAGTGAAACAAATAGAAATGTAGATAATTCTCAATCAGAATAAAAGAATTATATTTATGTCTTGAATAACAAATTTTACATAATTGATTTTTCCTATGAGATCCATATATTGGGACTTTGTTGTTGTTCTTGCCCAAGACAATATTTAAGATGGCAGCTTCTGGAGTGCCAAAACAGCCACTAAACCACCTAGGAATGATATACACCTTCTAATTCAAGGCATAGCAAATTAAAAAGCAAAATACGGATTATTATTTTACCTCATTAGTGGGGTGAAAAATCTGTGATTATAACACTGGGCAACAGGATCATCTTTTCCAAGACAGCTAATGTAGAAAAAATGAATTGATAATTCACTTAGGGTGAAAGTAGGACCAGAAGGCCTGGTATGGTAGTTTCCTGTATCACCAAAGAGATAGTTAAATAGCAATGAATCAAAAAATTGAAGAGTGAGTAGGTGAGAGGACAGAAGACCAAGAAGAGGAAAAAGGAGTTAGAGAAAAAGATATTTGTAATAAAGAAACAGGAAAAGGCAGGGCATGACAGTAAAGGAAATGTTAAAATAAAACTCTGATGTTAGGGGGAATAAAAGACTTTTAATAATAGACATGTTTCATAGTTCATGTGAAATTATTTGTATTACTACACTGTAGTGTAACGTCTCCAGACGTAGATATTTAATAAGGTATAATTTCATATGCTTTATGTGAAAGGATTTTATAAATATAGATGAATTTCAAATGTAGGATAACATAATGGCAAAAACACTAAGCAGGCGCAAGATGATAAAAGCATCTCTGAACTGAATTTATTCAGTAAAATCAAGAGCTGACAAAGAAAAAAACTACAATATTGACAATATGAAACATCTCTTTCACTTCTACCTCTGCAAAGGGGTTTTAGAATCCAAAGACATGATTTGCTTGGGGTTCCAGTTGCTCTTGTCTATATAAAAAAAAGATGCACTTCTAAGGAATATTTGAAATGTGCATGAAATTAGAACAATGAGAATTATATAATTTAAAAAGTGTAATTAAAATATTGATATTTATTAAAGTAGGTAATTTATGTGAACAATAAAATGAATAAGACATACTTAGAATGAATTATCTACAGATTATGAAACAAGATATTAGCACACAATTGTAATTCAAGCTTATTTTTGGCATTAGATATCTTTGTTCATAACAAATTATAAGCTTCCACTTCCATAAAATTGAAACAAAGCATAGCAAATTTATAGTTCCACCTCCACCATAAAAATGTGTAAACCAGAAAATTACATAGAAACAGTCTTTTCAAACCCTAAACAATATTTGCGGTAAGAAAGATGAATTCCTATGATTGTCCCAGTTTTGAGCCTGGAGGCAGTTTTAGAGAGGTAACATGGGAAAGGAGAAGCTAAACAAAGCTTATCTGTCTCCCTGAAGTGAGGAGATAGAGATCAGGGTTTGTGGAGACCAAGGAATCTAGAATTTATAGGAAACAATAGCAATGATACAAAGGTTGCAAAGATAAGTGATATCTTTAAAAATATGCAAGGAGGTCTATTTCAAGCATTAATTAAATTGATAATGTCTATGTGCGAGTAGAATCATTTAAGAATAGTGGAAAAAGTATTGGAAAACAGTAGGACAAACTATTTTCACAGTAGTTTGAGAGACATATATACAAGCAAAGAAATCCAAAAACACCTGAGATGTTCAAAAAGACACCAGAATCATATCATAGTAAAGGCAATCATAGGAAAAAGATATCATCCACAAAGAAATAAGATGAGAATGACAGCCAACCTCTCTTCAGAAACAATGAAGTACACAGACAATGGAGTATAGCACTTCGAAGCACTGAAACAAAACAATAAAACCACGAATTTAAGAATCTAAGCCCAACAAAAATATCTTTTACTAATCAAAATAAATACTTTTCAGACAAATAACAACTAAGAAAAGTCTGCTAGAGCAGGAAAAAATACTAAATTATTGAAGTACAAGTAAAATTATATAAATAGAATTTTGCATATACACAAAAGACTGGAGCTATAATATATAGGTAAATGCAGAACAAAATGTTTCCCATTTTAAACACTTTAAAATATAATTTTATATGAAAAATATCCATGTAAAATTGTGCAATTTATAACATATATAAAGTCATAAAAATGAAAAAAAAAGGTAAAGGAATGAAATATGCAAATATTCTTTTATAAGATGCTGATACTTTTACGTGAAGCACTGTAATACAGTAATACCTTGGTTAATGAACACTTCTGTTCACAAACATTTCGGTTGGCAAACAGAACCATGCTGTGAAATTTTGTTTCCATTCCCAAATTCTACATAAAATGATGAACATGACCATCTTCCCCAGAATCATGGAATGAATTAAGTTCGTGAACCAATGTACCACTTTATTTGGTGGTGAACTTGGTAAGTTAAAATCATGTTGTTAACTGCAATAACCACTAAACAAAACAAATGATTTGTGCAGATGATGAGAAAACAGAAAATAAAACAGAACTATAAGATATATTTACTTGCCCAGCAAGGAAGTACATGCCTATAATCCCAGCATTCTGCGTGGCTGAGGCAGGATGACAGCATAGCAAATTCAAGCCCAGCCTGGGAAAAACAGCAATTTAAAAAGTCTACAGATGGGCTGGGGATTTAGCTCAGTGATTAGAGTGCTTGCCTTGCAAGCACAAGGGCCTGAGTTCGATCCCCGGCACCACAAAAAAAAAAAAAAAAAGTCTACAGATGTACCCCAGGGCAAAGGCCTTGGCTCAATATCTAGTACAAAAAAGTTTTAAATATTCATATACATACATGCATACATACAGATAGATAGATAGATATAATTCCACTTACTCTTAAAGAACAAAGAAAACAGAATGACAGTAACAAAGAGAAATAGAGAACAAATATCAAGAGACTAGCAGACACAGTCAAACTGAATTTTAAAAATTATATACAATCTAACAGCAAAACAACTCTATATATGAAAGCAAACATTAAAAATGAAGGGTGAAAAAAGATATGCATGCAAAAACTAATCAAAAGAAAATTGAAATGATCATACTCATATCAGAAAGAATGATTTAAAAGTGGTGAATATTAATACAAAGAGGAGAGAGCACACAGTGATAAAATATTAATTCATCGAAAGGTCAACATAATCCTAAAGGTTTATATACTTACTGAAATATCTTTAAAATACATGACACTGACAGGACTTAAAGTGAACAAGAAAAATACAGAAATATTGTTGAAGATTTCAACATTTCTTTCTGATAAAAATAGAGAAAAAAGTAAATATACAGAAGACAATATTAATGACTCGATATAATTAAAATGCATAAAGAATTTCACATTTTTTTCAAGTGTATGTAGAACAATCACAAATATGGATTACTTTCTGGATTATAAAAGAAATCTTAATGAATTTAAAAGATTAAAATCAGACAAAGTATGTTTTCTTAGCACAACAGAATTACATGAGGAATCAGTAACAGAAATATACCTAAAAAAATCCCAACTGTGCCAGTTAATCTTGACTGCCAACTTGACTAGATTAAGAGACTTCTGGAGAGGTGATTAGATTCTGAGAGCACAATAACTCACTAACGAGTATTCAGCTGAACAGTCTATAGAAGGTTGGACCTAGTTAGACAAAGCAGGTCATGCAGGCATGACCTTGGGGAAATTTATCTGCTTCCTGGCTCCTTCCTCTCTGGTTTTGCCTGCTCTTTTCTTGCCTGAGGCCAATGAGTTGAGCAGCTTTCCTGCACTATGCTCTACTATCAAGATGTTACTGCTTTGGAGTTAGCCAATAATGGACTAAATGAAAGCTCTGTGAATGAAAATATCCCCTCCCTTAAATTGTATCATCTATTTTGTCCCAACAAAGGAAAAACTGATGAATACCCCAACACTCTTCTAAGTGATACATACATCAAAGGAAAAATCATTATAGAAATTAGGAAATATTTTGATTGAAAGAAAATGAAAATAATGTATGTGAAACTAAACATGCTTAGAAAAATTCACAGCATTAAATTGTCATATTAGTAGATGGAAACTCTTAAATAATCTTTGTTAAATTTCTATGTTAAGGAATAACAACAAAGAAACCCTTATCAAAAAAAGATGTGAAAATCAAGTTTAAAACATTTCCAAAAGAAATTCAAGCAAAGATAGTACCAAAGCATCACTGGGGAATTCTTTCAAAGGTTTAATTTAAATAACATCACCTTTACATAAATTCTTTCAGAAGAGAGAAGAAAAAGAAACATTTTCCAACTTATGAGAAAACCAAGTTTATACTGAACCATAACCAAAATATTACAAGAAAGGAAAACTATATATCAATGTCTCTTAGGATCACAGACATAAAAATTAATCACTAGCAAAATTTTAACGAACTTAATTCACCAATATGTAAAGCAAATAATAAATGAATTACACATATGTATATATAAAATTTTTAAATACACAATAAAACCTGATCACATGGATATAAACTGGGTTTAGCATTCAAAAAATAAACTCTATAATTCCCTATAGCACATACTATGAAAAGAAAGAAACATATTCTTTAAAAAATCAATACATATTTATAATACATATTTTAAGAAATTAGAACATCTATTATGGACTGAATTACATCTCTCCAAATTTCATATGTTTCTTCACTAATTCCCAATCTGACTTTATTTTAAGACAGAAGACATTAAGGTAATAATTAAAATTGAATGAGGTGGGGTTGGAGATTTAGCTCAGCATTTAGAATGCTTGCCTTGCAAGCACAAGGCCCTGAGTTCAATACTCACCACCAATAAAAAAAGAAGATTAAACGAGGTCACAGGAGTGGGGTCCAAATCAGTAGAACCAATATACTTACAAGAAGAGAGAGACACAAGAGACCTCTCTCCCTTACCCACATGCGGCCAGAGAAAATGACATGTTTGGATACAGTGAGAAGGTGATTTTCTATAAGCCAGGAAGAAAGGCCTCACCAGACACCAACATTTATGGCACCTTGATCTTAGATTTTCTACCTAGAACTGTGAAAAGAATTCCATTATTTAGGTCATCTTTTCTATGGTATTCTATAAATCAGCCCAAGAAGATTAACAAAGCATTTCTGAAAAACCTACAGCTAGCTTTCTTACATCATAAAATATTTAAAACACTAAATGCTTTCTCTCTTCCATATTCAACATTGTACTGCTTATTTAAGCCAAGAAAAAGGCAAAGAAATAAGGCAAGAAAAAGAAAAGCATAGAATTTGGAGTTAAGGCAGGAAAAACTTTACATTCAGAAAAAAAAAAAAAAAATAGTCCATGCAGAGACTATAAGAAATCTACACAAAGCTATAGGAAAATAAATAAGTTTAATATGCGAGTTTCCTACCCTGCCAAAATTTTCAGAAAAAATTTTACGATCACCTAAATAAAAAACAGACTATGTTCCTAAATTAAAGGATCCAATATTATTATAATGTCAGTTCTCCGTAAATTGTTCTATGAGTTGAACAGAATCAAAATTGCAATTTCAGCAGTTTTTAAAAACTACATGGCTTCTACAGTTTATATGTAAATGCCAATGACATTAATAATTGATGAAATGCAACTTAAAAACCACAATGAGAAACCACTATACACCTACTACACTGGCTAAAATTAAAGAAACTAACCATAATCAGTGTTGGCAAGCATGTGAAACAATGGGAATTCTTATACATTGCTGGAGGGTATGTAAAATGTTACAGACACCTAAGAATATCATTTAGCAGTTTTTTATAAAGTCACATGCAAACACAGACTTATTATTTAATCCAACAATTCTACTCCTTGCTGTTTACTCCAGAGAAATGAAACATATGTACATATATGGAAGTGTTTGAGAATGTTTCTAGCACCTATATGCCTAATAGTAAAAACCTCACCTAAATCCATAATGAAAATCATCTGTATGTGAATGGATAAACAAATTGGTATATCCAGGTACCCAAACACTCAGCAATAATAAGGAAGAGGCATGGATGAATCTCACAGCATTATGCTACACGAAAAAAGTCAGACATAAAAGACTACCTGCGTTACTGCAAAAATACGAACTTGCAGTGGAATTTAGACTATAGTGTAAAAAGTAGATCAATAATTGCTGAGGCCAGCAATACAGGAAGAATGATGGTAAAAGTATATAAGAGAGGTTCTGAAGTGATGTAAATGCTCTCTAGTTTGAATGTAGTGGCAGCTATATAGCTATTGATCTACATATATGAATTGTATTTCAATAAACCTGGTTGAAAAATCAAGAAAAAAATCATGTAGAAATTAAACAAAAAACAACACATACTTCAATAAAGATATAAAGAAGCTAAAAAGAAAACGCTATTTTTGAATATCATGCACTTAAGGGCACAATATGGAATACCTGAAATTCCTTAGAACACAATTTGAATATGCCTCAACAACTGAGGCATTTCAAATCAACAAAGAAAGGTAGACTATTCATTAAAGAGAACTGTTAACATAAAATGTTATATTTTTGCCTTAAATCATGCAAAAAATAAATTTCTTATGGATGAAAACATCAAACATGAAAAAGTGGAGAAAAAAATTGAACAGTCATATAACTTTCTGTGGGAAAAGCGTTTATAAGCACAACTCACAGCCAGAAGTAAGGAAAAGATTAAGTTATTGAGAGAAAATATAAATAAAGGTAGAACTGAAAACTTAGGAAATAAAATTAAAACAAGTGTGACAAGTGATTAATATCTTTTTAAAAATATAAAGCTTATTAAATGACAATGAGAAAAAGATGACAAATAGAAAAAAATGGGTAAAATACATTGAGATATTCATAAAAGATAGTGCAATATCCACTGAACATTTGAAAATGTACTCAGTACTGTATTACCAACAAATAAAACAATGCACCTACCTAATTAAATAATATTTTCCTGTAAGAATGTGATAAAAGTACACTTCCAAATATTGCTGATGGAAGTATAAATTTACATCTTCCTAGAGTATTTTGCAATAGGTATTAAATGCCTCTTTCCATCATTTTTACTTTTAAATGTTGTTATATACATTAGCTCATGTTTATAGTATATAATGTATACATTCACTTAGGTTCTTAGAGTACTGTACATGGCATATCTTTATCCACTTATTTCCCCTTCCCCTCATCCTTACCCCTCACCTTTGTTCCCTTGGACCCCCTTCCCTATTGCAAGAGATCTATCCTCTTGTTCCCTTCTGTCTATCCTTTATTATTCTCTTTGTTTATAATTTGCCTTACTCAAATGAGAGATACCATATGGTATTTCAGGTACTAATAATAAATAAATAAATATACTCTGTTATAATCTTGTTATATAATCTGATATTGAAAGCTGTATGTATTTTGGAATTGTTTTATGGTAAAATACTAAGTATTTGAAACGTTCATCAATTTCAGATGCTACAGACACATTATGAAGCTATAAAAATGAAGATGTAAACCAATAATTATTGGCATAGAAAGATGTGCTGGATGAAATATCACTATGTATCCAGTGTCAACTCATTTTTAAAAATATATCTTCCTACTCATCTCTCTTCTACATACACACACACACACACACACACACACACACACAGAGAAGGGAGGAGGGAGAAAGAGAGAGATATACACCTGAATCTGGAATCTGGAAGGCATATAATAAAAGATTAATACAAGTTATCCATAGGTAGTAAAATTAAGGTAAAATACTATTTTCCGTTTTACATTTATCTGTATTATCTAAATCATCTATGCAATAAAGAAGATATCCAAAGGAGTACTTATAATTTAATCTCGAATTGGGTAAGAGGAAGTAAATGTGGGTAAATTTGTGTAAGTTAAAAAAATCAGCTATCAATAAGTCACTGTAGTCAATATTTATGTGAAATACAACCTGCAATTTTTTTTAAAACCATCAGAATAAAATACTAAGGAAATCCACTGAGGATTTTTCCTTCCCACTTGAATGATACTTACTATGCTAATCACTGTGCTATCATTACCCTTACTCCCAATGTTTTGTTAAAATGACTTTGTATTGCCAATAAAAGGTAGTAGAGATTTTAAGTTTTATTTCTTAAAAATTATCTCTCTGCTAGATTTTAGGAAAATAAAACTGTGGTTTGCATATTATTTGAGAAAGACACATAACCTTGAATCTTAAAACTTCTCTGGCATTTTCTTGATCTTCACTAACCATGACCAAGGTAGAATGGTCTCATCTGCAAATTCCTAAAAATAATCAGCTCTGAGACGTGACCTTGGCTGAAGCAATCTTAAATTGGCCAGGAAATTTTTTTGAGGCATCACTATTATGAACTTGCAATTTTTTCATTTCACTTTGCCACTGATGCTTGGCAGGTTATAATTTTTCATTTTTGCACTTGGATGAAACTCAGTGAAGTAGAGATTATGGAGATAGTGGTGGAGAATTTTTACAAAGGGATTTCCCCCCTACTCCATAATATTATAATACAAAATGGATCTCTATTTAACACAATTTATCAGCTTAACATACATGACCAAACTGTTGATAGCAATGACCAACACCGTATTTTAAGGTTTTTCAAAGTGTTGCTTTCTGTGTACAGAGTTGATGTTATGACCAATTTAGGTACCTGAAATTTCCATTAATGGAGATGATTTGGGCTAATTCTCCCCTTGACTACTTCATGCCTTCATGTGATAATTTGTTGGGATTAAAGAAAATGTCTATAAAAACAGAAAACACTTTTCTATCCAAAGATGTCCAGTGCTATGGATAGTAATCTTGAACTACTAATAATGAAAGAAGTGCTAGTTTTGGGTAGGTGGCAAATATTGTCACTGCATGCTTCTTTCTTTACTTCTGTAAAACCAGTTCCAATGCCAGTATTCCTCTCTAGGGATGTTCATTTATACCATTATTCTTTCAAAATCTCTTTTCAGTACACTACTTACTAACGTATAATAGGCATTAAATAAGTGTAAATGGTCATTTATTTGAAAACAGAAAACTCATATTAAGAACATTATAATGGAGGATACAGTACATTATGAAATAGAACAACAAATGTGTAAAGTTCAGAAATGATTCCCTGAAACAGAAAACAATGCTTAAATAGGTAGTTATGATGGAAACCTTGAAACCAGCCTCCTCTAGTTTAAAGAAATTAAGAAATACCCACTTTAGTCTCCAATTCCCTTGACGTGTCATGATTCCACCAACAGTATCCAATTTCATGTAGGTTAATAGCGGGTTTGAATAAAAATCTTAGGAAAACTACTTGCCAGAAAAACCATTAAGTATCTCCTGTATGTCATTCCCTTATTCCTTAAAAGGAAAATTAAATGGCTATTATCCCTCCAAAACATTTGCATTTGGGATCTTGGAACTAACTGTGAAATAAAATATCTTGATTCTCTAAAATGACAATTTTAACATAGAATATTATGATTATCTCATAACAAAATTTTGGTATATATGTAACTTCTAACTTGTCCAAGCAGTGATAATGTAAGTAAACTGACAGATTAATCGCACAGTTAGGCTCTCTCCTTTGAGGGATTTTTCTACATTACAATTAATATATTCTGTATTAATCTGTATAATGAGCATAAGAATAATAGCAAGAACAGTTAATTGTACTCTAAGGAAGGAAAATTCTGAGCCAAAACCTGGAAATTTTTTATTTTTTGCAAAATTATTAAATTTGTAGAGGAAATTTATTTTCCTATTATTATATTAGAAGACACTCCAGGTAAAGTTTGCAACTTACAAATAAGTATCATTCATTCTAAAATTTGTGGAATACAGAATTTCTAGTATTAAGTAAAATAAAGCATTTTAGGTGTAAGTATTAAGTTACTAAATTAAAATTTCAAAAACTCTTATTGAAGATTATAAATGCTGTCATAACAGAGTTGGGACAAATAAATTTTTCAAATCTGTAAGGTAAGCTGAATCGAATCTCCCAAAATAAAAATTATATGAAACTAAATTATTTTATAAACTCCTTTTTCCTGTTTGTTTTATATCTATTATTAACTGGAATAATAAGATGAACAACATAAATCACTGAACTATAGATGATTATCTTAAGAAACACAAGTCTCAATGATTTCTGATAGCACCTAAAAATTTCTTAGATATGCAGATACATGGCAAGCATCTTTGATATTTTAGTGTTGAGACATCATATCTGGGAGGTGCAAGACACTAACTCTTGGCCTATATGACCTCATCGCCCTAAAACTTTTATCTCCAGTTTTCAGAAACCTGACTGAATAATTGTAGTCAAATAATTTCTTCCTATTTTGCCTCATTTCTGAATTTACCACCCTTTCTCTCTTGCACTGTCAATTTTCTAAACATGAGCCATATAAGAGATAACAAGATAATTTTTTATTCACTTCAAGCCTGTAATGTATGCCTCACCTTCAGAAACACACCTCAAAAAGGATATAACCGAGAAATTGGAAAAAACATTACCTTATTATCTCCCTCATTAATATACTCCCTTATCTAAAATAGAGAAGGTTAATATGCATACACGCCAACAACAAATATTCAGAATGAAAGTAACTAACTAATGAAAAACACACTTTAAGCAAAGAAAAGATGTGGTGTCTTTTAATGACCATAAATAATGTGTTATGAAAAAATGTTTATCAGAGCCAAGCAAAGCAGCATATACCTCTAATCTTGCAATTTGGGAGGCTGAGGCAGGAGGACTGAAAGATTGAGGCCAGAGTAAGCAATCTAGTGAGAACCTATCTCAAAATAAAAATAAAATGAGCTCAAAATGTACCTTAGAGGTATAGTACTCACCCAGTTTAGGTTCAATACACAGTACTGCAATCAATATAAGAAAATAGTTATATCACTATTGATTAGGACATCACCTAATATTTATTGAATGAGAGTATGATGCTACTGAAGAAGTAGAAGTGCTCCAGGTAGACAAGATAGCACAAGAAATTTTGAGCAGTTAACCACAATAATGTAATTTTGACATTAACTATAATTACTACATGTTATAGAAAAAATAATATTCATTTATATCAATGCTCCTTAAGCATATTTAATTTGAAATTAAAAGAATATATACTGTGCAAATCAGACACTGTAACCTATTTAACACATGGCTGCTTTCAGACTAGCATGGGAAAGGGATGGAGGGGAAAACACTGATGTTCAAGGATAAAGTCTTCAATTCATCTCAGAGGAGAAAACAGGAACCTTCTCTTAAATGTTTCTGTTTGTCTTCCTTGCCTACAAAATATAACACTACACAAAGAAAAAAATTAAACTCAACATAATAATGAATACAAACCTCATATGAGTAATGCTTAATTCAAAAGTATTATCAATGTCTGTTTTAAAAACTAGGGGGAAAAGGAACATGAAATTAGAACCAAATTAAGTAAAAGAAATGAGAGAATACAGGAGAAACCAATCAAGCAGAAAAAAATGAAACAGTGAGAAAAATCCAATATCATAAGCTGATGTTTTGAAAGGATTGAGGAGAAAACAATGAACTATAGGCAGACTGACAAAAAAAGAATAGAGGAAACAGCAATAAGCTAAGATGAAATTTTTAAGATATAACAGTGACTTAACTCAGAATACTTAAAACATTAATAGCGAGTCCAATTTGAGATTTTTAACAGATCACAGTATAGATAGATGGCCAAATAATCTTACCCTTTACCCAATTAAAGGGAATACAAAAAATACAAAATAAATACGTACATACATACACACACAACATAAGCTGGCATGAGTGAATATATTTATATATATATATACACACACACACACACACACACACACACACACACACACACACATACACACACATATATAGAAAGAATTTGTGTTCCTTAGTCCAGGCAAAATAAAAATGAACCCCAAGAAAATGTCCAAGAAATTAGCCAAATATATTATCAACATCTAATGTCAATACAGACAGAAAAGCATTAAGATAAGTTATATTTCCTATTTGGCATTTTCAGGATTTTGAGATCTGTCCAATGTTATCATATACATCAAAAAGAAAATCTCAGAATTTAGTAGAGATAGTACACACACTGAGCTGGGAAATACTAATGGATGCCTAATGAGGTCACGGAACAAATCGACACAGCTGGCCTGCTGACTATTCATTAGCCACTCTAGCTAAGCCAGAGCTGCCCACCTAAAACAAGTGCTAAACAAAAAGAATCACTGGAGTTCAAGAGCATAAACATTAGACAATCAGAAATTTTTAAAGCTAGAAAGGCAAAGGTCATGTAGCTCAATGTGCATAAATGCTGCATTTCAGTAGCTGCATGAACTTTCTAAAATTACATGCAAAATTTTGAGTATGCATGCATAAGAACTACTGATCTAGTTCACTCACTCTTTCAATGGATAGGAAAACAGTTCCACTAATATTGAATCACTCACTGCTCACAAAGAGTGAATACCAAGTAGGATGCTTTCAGTCCCAGCTATTTGTCTTTGTCATCACACCAAGCAATCCTCTATTAGATATTTAAAATACAAGCTATAGTAGAAAAAGACATACAGTTGAGATACCTAATCCTTGATTCTAAAGGATTCAGTATCCCCTGTGTAATCACTTCAGTAAAATCCCTAATCTCTGATTCTAAAAGATTTATAATTCCCTGTGGAACCACTTAATAAGATCTCTGTAAGTCCCTTTATAGTACTCTTCCTTGTCAAAGGAAGTGCCAAATACAACCTATATGTGATAGCTGTATTCTGGCAGTCCTTGTAATTGAAACAATATATGATACAGTAGCGCATGTGTTTTGAGAGTGTAAGTATCTAAAGACAGGGCTATGTAGTTAATTACAGTGCCTACTATATATTTGGTGTTCAGGCCATTCCTAAATGAGGAGGTATTCTTGCCTAAGAATTACCCTCCTGATAAATGCAGTAAGGCTCCTTTATAGTAGCACTTTTTTAAAGCAACTCCACATATATTGATTGTGGTAATGGTTTCATGGATGTATACATATGTTTCCAATTTTTCGGTTATACTAAAATGGCTCTGAATTTACAAATAGACGCCAGGCTTTTATATGTTCAATAAATTAATGCAGGACTTTCTCCTGGTGATGTTATAAAATTAATATCTTTCCAGTAAGATATTTCGGCTAATGAATAAGAATCTCTCATCGAATTAGTAACATCATTAGATTCACTTTCAGATGGATTAACAGTGGTCTTTAGGGCCTAATAACATATTGCTGACTTGGGCAAGCTGCCGCTGGACTGAATATGAATTTCTACAAGGCAAATACTCCATGTGAAAATTTCTTATCTACCTCAAACTCATCATGCCCAAATCTAAATAAAGTGTTTTTATTGCAAAGCCTGCTTCTTTCCCTTTATTGCTCATTGTAATAAGCAGCATTCTTTCCCAATCTAAAAAGAGTGTTACACTTTCCTCTCCCTCACCTAAAATATCTAATTGATGAGAATATTCAATCAAATACTGTATCTCAAACAAAATTATCAAATTAATGCATTCTTCTTATTCCCATGGCCATTAGCAAGTTACAGGCCCGCATCTGTGCCTGAACTCACACCTCTATTTCTAAGTGCTTCCTATTATAGTCTTTCCTTCATATGACATCAAATTAGGGTTTCAAGAAGTCAATCTGATCATTTCTCACATCTACTTAAAATCCATCAATGAATTACAACTGTATTCCAGTGAACTCAGATTTTTACCTTAAAATACAAATAGGGTATTTAGTTATCTCCATACATCTAGCACCCATATTTCCCACAACTCCTTAAATCTCTTACCTTATACAAGAGGGCCCATGTATTGCCCGTTTGTTTGTTTTGCTGTTTTATACCCTTAACTTTTACCATGTACTGTACCCACTCCATGCAGTACGCTCCCTGACACTTTCTCCACACGGAAGCTACCTTCCTTCAAAGGTTAGCCAAAAGCTGCCAAAACCATTCTGTCTGCTCTGCATGAACTTGTTTGCTCTCAAATCTGGCACATCTTGTTACTACCTCTATTATAGCATTTTTTAAACAATATTTAAGTGATTTAGTTATTTAACTCCAACATTAGAGTCTGATCTTTTCAAGAAATAGGTTATACTAAATTTGCTTTTATGCCCACAGCATCTAATGAAATGCTTACCACACAATAAGCATAGGTGTTGATTTTGGAATAAGTGAATGAAGGAAAAAATACAGAAGAAGTAAGTTATCTCTTTTGTTTATACAATTGGTTTAATCACATTTTTTTTTCTTTTTACTTTCTAGGTCTTTCAGAAGATATGTTACTACATATTTTAATCCAATTAAGTAAAACTCACTGTGTTAAGTTTGTTGATGGCTGCCACAACAAAGTATTACAGACTAAGTGGCATAACAACAGAAATTTTTTTCCTAATATTTCTGGAAGCTAGAAGTTCTGCAAGTCCAAGATCCTAGTCAGTTCCTTCAGAGGTCTCTGAGGAAAGTTTCTGTTCCAACTCTCTGTCCTCGGCCTACATACAGCTGTCTTTCCACTGTATCTTTACATCCTTCCCCCTCTCCTCTCTCCACGTCTCTCCATGTCTATGACCAAGTTGCCCCTATTTATATCAGTCATATTTGGTGAAGGTCCACCCTAGTGATCCCATAGTAAGCACTTCTATAAAGAAATTGCCCCTAAATAAGGTCACATTCTGAAGGCCTGAGTTTTAGGACTGCAACATGACTGGCGTAGGGGGCACATAATTCAACCCATAATGCCTATGATCATTCAAATTATTTTTTAAAAACTGTGTTCCAGTTATTCAGGACATTTTTAAATAATGAGCCAAGTTTTTCAGAATATTTTATCTTTAAAACACAATTTGAGAAAAAATCCTTAATATTCCTAATAGTAGTTTTGAAACCCAGTCCTTTCATCAAAATCAGCACTGCAGATACAGGAAAAATAACAGCACTACATATTACAGGAAGAATAATAGCACCAACTTGAGTCTGAGTTTAGGCATTAAACAGTGAATTTGCCCTGCACACAGAAGATAGTCTGAACTTCAGTTCCTTACCTGGAAAGGTCCTACAGTTAGACACTTCAGTGTCCCTAAAAGGTCATGTGGTAAAGGCTTGCTCCTGAGGGTCAAGCCATTGGGAGGCTGCAAGAACTTTAAAAGATAGAGCTAGTGGGAGATTTTTAGGTTACTGTGGGCATGCTCTTCAAAGATATTGCAGGACCCAGCCCCATTCGCTCCTTCTCTTTTCCTGCCAGGTTAACCATGAGGTGAGTTATTTTGCTTCCCGATGAATACCCACCATGATGTGCTGTGCTACCTCATCACAGGCCCAGAAGGAATGGAGCCAATTGACCATGGAGGGAAATGCCAAAACCATAAGGCAAAATAAACCTCCTCTTATAAATTGATTATTTCAAGTTTTTGTTAAAATATCCAAAAACTAAGATAGAACATTGGTACTGAGAAGTAGGGTCATTCCTGTGCCTACACCTGACAACACAGAAAAGCCTTTTGAACTGGATTACAAGAGTCTGGAAATTTTTGAAGGAGAGAGCCAGGGAAGGTCTAGAATGTCATAAGTGGAGCCTAACAGGCTATTAGGATGAAGGGTCAGAATACCAGAATGTTAAGAAGAAATGTGTACACCAATGGTTAGGGTGATGAGGTTCGAGAAGAAAATGAAGATTCTATTGAGAATTAGACAAGAGGTCATCCTTGTTACACCATGGCAAACAATCTGAATGCATTTTGTCCATGCCCTGAGAGTGTGGGAGGCAAAGCTTAGAAAGTGATGAGTTTACCTTGGGGAAGAAATTTCAAGGAAGTACAGTATTCATGCTATGGCACAGATATTCAGAGATTCTTTTAGTCAAATGTATAGTGAGAATCAGGAGTGCAGATGGACAAAGCAGGAAAATTTGGAAAATGTGCAAGTTGGTGAGAAAAGAAGCATATATAAAGGTACATCCAAGAAGGAAGCAATCATTAATAGTAACTTTTTAAAAAGCCAAATGCTTTGTAGCAGACAAATAAAAAGATGCCTTGAAGGCATCTCAGGAATCTGGGAAACCATCCCACACATCACAGGCACAAAATATAGAAATAGATATTATTTTCAAAGACTTACATTTTCAGAAAGAGCCCCAGGGTCCCCTGCATCCCCTAAAACACTGAAGGATTCATTTTCTTATGTTCAGATAGGAAGGCACTCAGAGGCCACTACAGCCATGGTTCAAGCAGGCCTAGTTGCACCTTACACTGGTGGCAGAACTTGGCATTATGCATGTAATACTGGCTTTTCAGGTATGCAGAATTCAAGATTGATGGGACCCAGAGGACTCTACCAAGGATTCAGATGGAAGCCTGTGGGGTCTGATAGTGTAGCAGCCCCTGACAGAGTGCAGTGTGGAGCTGTGAGCAGAAAGCTGAAGCTGCAGTAGAGATGCCAGGAAAACAGAACTGCCAGCAATGTGGAACGCATGCCAAGGGAAGAACTGGCAACATGCAAAACCAGCTCAGAGAGGGGCCACGTGGGCTGCACCCAGTGAAGCCACAGAGGTAGGCTGTTCAAGTCCCTTATATGCTCTATCATGCTTAAATGTGTACCAGATGGTAAACATGGAGCTGTAGGAGTAAATGTTTGCTCTGCTGGGTTTCAGTTTTGCTTTGGACTGATCTTTCATTATGTTCCTGTCACTCCTTTTTGAATAGGAATGTTTATACTGTGACTGTCCCACTGCTGTATCTTAAAAGTGCATAGCTTGTTTTACTTGACTTTTACAGGGGTTCATAGCTGAGTTTACCATGAGTCTCAGAGACTTTGGACTTGGATTTAGAGCAACACTGAAACAGTTAAGACCTTGGAGATGAACATGAAACCTTTAGGGGCCAGGGACAGAATGCTACCATTTGGATATTAAGTGTCCCTCAAAGGTGCTATGGGAAAGGACTGATCCCCACAGTTGTACTATCAGGAATCCATGGAAACTTTTAAAGATAGGGTTAGGTGGAAGGTCTTTAGGTCAGTGAGCCATGCTCTTGAAGGATTATGGAATCTTGGTCCCTTTCTCTTTTGCCTCCCAGCTCTCAATCGAATTGGCAGTTTTGCTCTGACATGCATTTAGTTCTGCGTCATCACGGTAACAAAAGCAATGGGGCCGAATAATTGTGAAATGGAACTTCCAAAACTGTATGACAAACCTTTTATATGCTAATTATCTCAAGTATGTGTTACAGTAGCAGAAAGGTGACTAGCGCAAAAGAGAAGTAGTTGGACTGACTTCCTCTACAAGATCAAAATGCTGGTTCTACTTGGTTTTATTTTGCCATAACACTTGTACCATTGCAGGTGACATAGAAATAACACAAAAGCATTTATTTAAATGAAGAAATAAATAAAAACTCAGTTGGTTTTGGAAATCTTTACATAGCTGAAGACCATAAACCTTCTAAACTTCTTAGATAAATCTCAGTCATTCTCTAAGGACAGACTGCTTTTGGAATTGTAATTCACACGATGTTGCTTTCAGCACGCATTTAAAAAACAAATATAGTAGGTATACCTCACGGCAATGTCTCATGCTACTTCAAAATTACATTCATCAAGGTTGAATATTCCAGCAGTATTCATTTTCTCAAAGGTTAGTCCCAGAAAAACAGAACCTATTACAAAGGGCTATAGGATTTAAGTTATATGTCATTTTATTTTTAAAAGTTCATTGGATTCTGTGATAATATTCAAACTGTCTAACTGTTCACCTATTAATGATGTCCATGTATTCTAAACTAGTAAATTTAAAAAAATCATACATTACTACGTCTACTTTTAAATACACAAAATAACAACAGAATTGGGAAAATAAAAGTATCTTTATTGATACAGGAAAAATAAATATGCCTGTGAAAAGTAATTCATCTTTTTCTACACAAAAGTGTTTTTATCACTTAGATATAGGAAGTAACTGGAAGTTTTTAGAAAATGTTTTGAAATAAAAAAGATGGCTCATATAAGCATTTTCTATGTGAAATAATTAGAGAAAAGCACAATATAAAACAGCACAATGTTAGGAAAATGTAACATCTCAACGCTGAAAAAGATGCCAATATTTCAGAAGACACAAAGAATTCCTTGGAATGGTCATCTGTGTTAAAGATTAATTTCTGGGGATTGTTACATAACAAACTAACATTAATTTATCTAAACATATAGTTGATATTAGAGAACAAGTGAGTTGACATCAAAAAGTAATGGTCACAGAACTGGGGCATAGCTCAAGGGCAGGAAGTTTGCCTGGTATGTGAGAGGCCCTGGGTTCATTCTCCAGCAACACACACACACACACACACACACACACACACACACACACACACACACACACAGTAATGGCTTCAACATTCAACACTTGGCAATGATGATTTTAAACTATTCAGAGTACTACCAATCTGAAACATTTAAGAAGCGTATAAGAACACGTTTTTTCACAACTATGTAATGATAAGCTTGAGTCTGAAAGAGTTTTGACTACCTGACATTTTTAAGACTTACAAATTTTGCTAAGACTGTGGCTCTTCTGCATAGTCACAATACACTGTGTAATATGGGATAGGTGGCTGTGTAAGCCATGGCCTGTAGTTATTAAGATTCAATAATTGATATAAAGTAGAAAATGTTATAAGATGGAATATAAAACACAGGCAATATTTATGCAGGTTATGGTCATCTGAGGTTCATAGTGTACTTTCTGAGAGAATAATGATAACTGAAAATTGATGAAGTAATTCTTCTATTTTAGTAGTAATCCATTCTGCAAGTAATTTATTGCAGGATAGTGTCCCAATGTTCTTACATAGTTGATTCACTTCTTATGGCTTGTGGCTAAGTGCTTTCAGAGGATGGCTTGCCCATTCTTGCTGACAATAGCTCTGGCTGATATAAGTACTTTACATACCTATAAAATCCTCTTAAAATACATCCATCTCCGTTTCCTTCTATAAAGCAAACTCCGTTGCAAATTTTAATTAAGATTGGAGAGGGTATAAATATTTTATAGGCGTGACACTAAAGTATGAAAAGGTTAACAAGACTTCTTAGTATGCTAGTCATGAAATAGAAACCCATCAACTTTCATGTAACCCAGTAACATTCTACTTCTCTACTCCAAAAAAAAAGTCTTTCAAAAGAGGGTTTTTAAATGGAAAGATTCTTCTCGCCTAAGAGAGGTTGAAATTCCCCTTCCTCACTTAATTCGTTCCATTATTTTTAATTCACTGAAGATTTATCAAAATTAAAAAAAAAAGATTTATTGCCTCTGAGCACCCCCATTATTTTGAAAGGTACAGGCTCACTTTCCTCTAAAAGTTAAACTGTAGGTTCTTGATTGTTTCAAAAAATATTTATTGAGATATAATTCACATAGAGTAAAATTCACCCATTTGAATCATGTGCTTCAATGGTTTTCAATATATTTGCTGATTTGTAAAAAATGCCACTATCTATTTTAGACCATTTTCATCTTTCTAAAGAATCCTATTAGAAGCCCCTATTTCCCTATCACCCAACTATAGGAAACCAATAATCTAACTTCTGTCTTTGTATATGTGCCAATTCTGCATATTTCATATAAATGGAATAACATATGTGGTCTTTAGTGACTGGCTTCTTTCACTATCACATCTTAAAGGTTCATCCAAGTTAATGTGTATCAATTGTTTCTTTTTATTGCCTGATAATATTCCAGTGTGCAGATATACTACATTTCGTCTATTCACCAGCTAATGGAGAATTGAATTTCTATTTTCAGATGGTATGAAAAACAATTCTACGAACCTGTACAATTCTTTCTGAGTACACATTATTATTTATTTTAGATATATACCAGCAGTGGGATTGCTGGGTTATAGAGTACATCTAGGTTTAAAGAGTTAAGAAGATGGAAATCAATTCCCAAAACAACTGAACAAGTTTACAATACCATCGTCAATGTATGAGATTACTGTCCTCATTACACTTTCTATTGTGGAACTTTTAGTGAGTCTCATCATGTGTATGATGTGGTATATAATTGTAGTGATGATCTGCAATTTCCTGATGTGTAACAGTGTTGTTATGGTTTAAATATGAAGAATTTCTCAATGGTTTGATCCCCAATGCAGTCATATTCAGAGGTGGGGCCTATTGAGGTGATTGGATCATGAAGAATTATCTACTGATGAGCTCATATCTGAAAGGGCTGTTAAGATGTAGAACCTGGTTAGAGGAAGTAGGTCCATAGGGCTGTGCCTGGGAAGGGTATATCTTGTCCCTGGCCCCTGCCTCAGTTGCTCTTTTTTTTGCTTCCTGGATGGTATGATGTGATCCGGATGGCTTTGTTCTGTTATATTCAGTTTCCAGGATGCTCTGCCTCACTACAAGTTCAGAAACAATGGAGCCAGCTGACCACAGCCTGAAACCTCTAAACCTATGAGCCAAAATAAATCTTTTCTCCTTTAAATTGCTTTTCTCAGGTATTAGGGCACAGCAATGACCTGACAGAGTGAGCATTTTTTTCATGTGCCTATTACCCACTGTGTGTCTTCTTTGGAGAAATGCATATTTAGATTCTTTGCCCATTCTGACGATTTTATTTTAGCACTGAGTTGTGGAAGTTCTTTATATGATCTAGATACAAGTCTTATCAGATACAGGATTTGCAAACATTTTTCTCTTGTGCTATGAGTCATCTTTTCCATCTTTGGTTGAAAATTTGTGATATATTTTTTTTTATTTTGATGTATTCTGATTTATATTTTTTTTATTTTGTTGTTTGGTCATCTATGTGATATCTAAGAAAACTTTCCAGACCCTAAAGTCATATTTACTTATAAGTTTTCTTGTCAGAGCTTTGTTTTCAGTTTTCATATTTACCTTTATGATTGATTTTTAGTTAAATTTTATATAATGTGAGGAAGGACTTAACCTCTTTACATGTAGAAAGTCATTTGGTAAAATGATTCTTCTTTTTTAGCACTGAATTGTTTTGGCAGCCTTGCAAAAAAGCAACTCACCATAAATTTGAATTTATTAATATAGGATTCAAGGAAAAACATGATGTGAAATTTTTCCAAGATATCTTCTTATCAAAATTCAGTAAGATTTAGCCAGTAACCAACAATAAGTTAGAGAAATAGTTGGCTAACATACAGCAAATATATTTATATGGCATTGAACTGCAGACTCTGTCAAACACCAAAATCTATATCAAAGGTGATAATGGGTTAAAAGGAATGCTGAAATTTCACAGGTAGGCAATAGTATCACGTGTTTACAAGCGATGATGACAACCAAGATCAAGAAGATGGCTAAGGAGATGTAAGAGGAGCAGCTGCCACAGCTGAGGTAGAGTATCAGGAGTTTGAATATCAAGAATTATGCAGGATATGAGAGCCACTTGCTTAGCAGGCTAGTTCAATACAGGGCCTGGATGCAGCAGACAAGGCAAATCAAGAAATGAAGGTTGGATCAAAGTCATGCAGAATGAATATACAACACAAGTTTGGAGAATGACACGAGACTACAAAGAATTTATTTCATATGTCCAAGGTCAGTAATTTATAAGTCTTCACTCTGCGGTTAGAAAAAGTTTTCATATACTGCATTCTTGGTAAGCACTGGCTTACAGGACTGTAAAGGTTTCAGCAGCATGCTAAAAGCATCAATGAATATTACATGCTAATTTATTGCATCCAGGCACTTTCTATCACAGGCACTATCTCAATTGCTTTACTTACATTCTCATGTAATTCTCAAGGTTTGATAAGAGTTACTCCTTTTGGAGTAAAAACCTGAGATTTAAGAGGGCCAAATGTCTTATCCAAGTTTCACTGCTGTAAAACACCTGAAATTAGATTTAAAGCCAGATCTACCTGACTTAAAATTAGGTGGTCTTTCATTAAAGTAATAAAGAAAAAGAAAACTTTTACTTAAAGTAACATACTTTGCCAAAGACCAGAAGTTGATAGTTTCTAATTTTCAGTGAATATTAGTATTACCATCAAACTACTCACCCATGTTAGAAACGTTTGAGTTATGTCTGGTTTCATCTTCCCTCAACATATTATTTCTACTGGCCTTACCTGTGCATTCTACTTTCACATATATATTTCAGTTCATCATACCCTTAAATATGACAATTTTTATAACTTCCAAAGTAATCATTTTGTATCTTGGATCTTGTTATATAAATCCAGATGACCGACTAGTGTAAAACTACCCTGAAATGCAGCTTGACTGTGGCATCTTTATGCTAAAAATATTCAATTCTTTCTTCTCATGTTCATCAAATCTAATACACCTAATTTCCCTTTGTATTTTAGGCCCTCCACAATATAGCCATTAATTTCCATCCCAGCCTAGATGCTTTTTATCACACTGCCACCATGAAGAATATTTCACATTCTCCAGACTTAATGCCTTTATTTTCTCTTTTCTCTGGGCATGGAATATCTGCCCCACATCTACTCACTGAAATTCAATCTATCTCAAATCCCACCTCTTCCAGCAAAATTATGCTAATTTTTCAATATAATGATTGCTTCCATTTTAGCCTCTTTACAATTCTTTGTATACCTGATAGGGCTCTAATTATACTAGCTTTTTGGTCTTACCTAATCTCCTTTCTAGAATTCAAGTTCTAGTAAAGCAAAGCCCATATATACCTAGCATACCTAGCAGATTCTCTGAAATTATGGACATTAAAAGATTATCACTGAACTAAATTATTGAAGCCAAAAAACATAAGGCTACATTTTTAAGAACTGTCTTGGTTGTAAATGGCATATGATGCATTTGGCTCAGAAAAAAGAAAAATTGTTTTTGGTTCATACGAATAAACTATGGAAATGAGATGATAAATCTGCTCTCCAGAATGATACAAACACTGCTAAGAGTCTGGATCATAATAGCTATGTTTCTCCACAGGACTGGCATTGTTCCTACCTATTACATACTGACTTTTTCTATGGTGCCAGAGACTTAACTACCAGAAGCTTCCCAACTTCTACCCTGTAAGCACCAGAATCAGAGAGAAAAGAAAACTACTGCAACATTCAGCCCTTGCCCAGCACCTGTTTTAAAATGCAAAAATAAATAAATAAAACAAAATATACAATAGGCACAGCTTGTGCCATATATAACTGAATGATTGTGACTAAAAGTTGGGCATACTTCTCATCAACTGAGGTATTTACATGTGTGTGGGCTTTCTGGAGTGCTGGTTTTCTCAGAAAATGAGGAAAGAGGTCTATTATAGACTGTTTAATAACCACTAAAAGTGGCTAAAACTTTTACCAGTAATAACGAAGTAATCACTGTATAGACAAGGAAGAGGAAGAGGACAAAGAGGAAGAAGAGAATGGGAAAAAAGGAGGAGAATAAAAACTTCTGATTTCTGACCCAGCATGTAAGAAGATCAAAAGTCACCACTCCATCCTGACAAGTAAAAAGTTAGGCTATGCATCAAAAACTCTTCTTAGATATGTCAAAGAAGTGGAATCACAGGAAAAATTGCTGTCCCCAAAAGTGGAGAGAAAGCCAGATGGATAAAGAAAGCGATGATTTAGTGTAGAAACTTGCATAGTGTGGGGTAGAAAAACCTGTAATTTAAAAACAGCAAGTAGTTCAATATGGAAAAGTCTAAGTATTAAAAGAATTCAAGATGCAGTCATCAGAGACCCACTTTCATGAGTTTTACCTTCTGGAACTTTATCAGGTCCTCAGAGAAAAATCTCCTCATGTACCAAAAGAGAAGAAAAGGAACCATTCGGAAACTGGCGCATTCTATTCTTCCTAACAAGATCTGCCTTCAGGAGAAAGTATTTGATCAGAGACTAAATTCAGGGGTTTCATCACAGTCAAACTGACCTGGAGGAAGAAAAACACTTTAACTGCAGTTAACATTACCTTAGCACACAGTAGAAGGGAAACAACCCCATTTTAACACCCTTCTTGCCATCTAAGCGAGAGAAAGGAAATATTTAATTGCAGCTTCCTATAAGCTATCCAGTCTAGCATAAAGGAAGTATGGCCTAAACTACGAAACACTTGGGAACTTAATACTCCGGAGGGTCTAAAATATACTTACGGAGGTCCTCATAAATAATTGTAAGATTGAATGGATGACAGGGAAAGAAGAAACTAACATGTATTGAATACATAGTGTTTTATTTGTTTTATATACGATGCACTGTCTAATATATAGAACAATTCCATAAAATAAGTGGTAATATTCCCAATATATAAGTGAAGAAACAAGTCAGGAAGAACATAGCCTAACCAAAATAACATAGCTGTTTCAATCATGACAGTTTAACTCCAAATCTCATATTTTTTTTTATTTTTTAGCTATAAAATGGTACATTATTTTATAATAGAGAACTCTCTTCTAATTTCTTTGGGATTTCAATTTTTACTGCTCTATTACTTTTTTTTAAGTTAGAATATATATATTTTTCCATTCTTTACAATAACAACTACTTTCGTAGCAAATAAAACACATTCTGAAAATTTCGCTTGCTCATCTTACTTTTACTATCAACAATCCACATATGTTCAGATACCAACATAAAACATGTTCTCTTCAAAAAGATTTTCTAAAAATCAAATCCTTCTTTCCGGTTGCTTCGTCATTAAAAAAAAAAAAAAAACTTGGCAACTGATTATGGGCTTTATTAGCTGGGCAAACTACTGCATTAAGAAATACCACACTAAGAATTTCTATGATAAATGAAAATGCAAGGTGATAGTGGAGATGGATGTGAGAAAGCATCAAGTATGATGGTGCATGCTGACATAAGAGATATTCTAAGTTTAAATGCGTGGTTGGAGAGTTATATATGCCTCTATCAGTATGCACAGTACTAAATAAAACTCTATAAAGCCAGGGACATCAGAAAACAGAAAGGGTAGAGTGGTCCTTTAAAACAAAGGGGCAGAGCAGGAACTATCAAAGATAGAAAACAGCTATTACTGTCATGGTCTGTGCCTAAATGTCACCCCAAAGCCTCATGCAGTCATACATAGGGCCTTTTCAGAGGTGGCTAAATGTAGAACGTGTGATGTTGGGATGAAGGGCTTGTGATTACTAAAGCAATCCTCTGATTGTTTCGGCACCGCCCTAATCATAGCAGTCTGGATAAAATATAAGGGACAAAAAGAAGCTTGTCTATTCTTTTCTTGCTTACCTTGCTCATTTCTGCCTGTCTGCCATGCCACCCTGCCTTGCACCCAGCCAACTATGAACTAAAACTTCTATGAACTGTAAGCCAAATAAATTGTTCCTCCCTTAAATTTGGGTGTTGGGTATTTTGTCTCAGCAAGGAGAGAAAAGTAACTAAGACAGATTTTAAGCACCTATCAATACTTCAACATACGCCTGCACTTAAACAACTTCAAGAAATGCACACCGAAGCAGTTGCACAGCAGATTTCTACCACCTTCCCAGATATCACTTAACACACTTAGATATACAAATGTATCTTCAATGGCAAAGGGTCCATTAGCGTTTGCTTGTTTCTCCCTTACCTTGGACCTCATCCCCTCCTAAACACTGCCCTTACTGTTCTTCAGGTGATTATATGAAGAGTAGAAGAAACAGTAGACTCAAAAATATCAAAGGCAAGTAATAAAGCTTTTCCTATCTATATTTAGACTCAGTTCACTACTAACCAAATGTGTGATAGTTGCTGTAAAAAAATAGCTTTTTTAATGAATGGATTTACTTTTGAAACCTATATAGTATGATGTCTAATCTCACTATTAATAGTCCATTTTTTTTCAAATTCTATCTTAAGTTTTTCTAAATTTTAAAAACTACCCCCAAGCTGACTCACCAATATAGTGTCGTTTCATAAATTTAACTTTATAAATAACTTGAAAAAAGAAACTGGTTCCTCTACTTACCTATATCTTCCAAAATAAATAATAATAATACAGAATTATACACACGGTACATAGTTAATTTAAAAATTCTGAATGATCATAATCTATGAAGCTGGATAGAAACCAAGGAGCAAGCTTATTTATATTTGGCTAACAGTACTTTCTGGAGGCACAGAGAAAACAGAGTCACATACAGTGTATTAGGCAGTAGACTTTATGGGACATTTTAGAAATGAATAGACAGACCTTTCTCACTCCCAGCGCATACCCTTCTACCTACCATTCACACATTTTTAAAAACTGTTTTGCATAATGGATGAAATACAGGTTAATCTACCCTACTTATATGAGATCTTCAGTAAATTTGCTGAAATCTTCCAAGCCTAACTTTACTTATGTGAAAAACAGGGATAATAATGTTCCCCTGTAGGGTTGGTGCATGGCTCAGTGGAGAGCATTTGCTTGGCATGTGTGAGGCTCTGGGATGGATACCTAGGACCACAAATAAATAAGTAAATAAATAGCAACAATAAAGTTCTCTTACACACCTATCTAAATGAATAAATAGAATAACATTTAACATATTATTTGCTCCATCCTTACTACTCAATAAATGCTATTATTATTATCAAAACATATGAAAATTGTCATTCATTCATTCATTCATTCAGAGGGAATACAAAAATTTAGATTAAATCTTAGTCGACTTTGTATAATCTAAATATTGCTACAATCACCCTAAATGTATTAACACTCAAAAATGATTATGATATGAATAAGTGAATGTGTCAATAAATCAGTTTTATTTTGGTATATATGGTTTTATCAAATATTTTCTCAGTATGAGTAGAGAAAGCATGTAAACACCAAAGCCTGAGGACACACAAAGTATTAAAGTATTTACTTGGCATAATTCAAAATTTAAGTCTTTTGGAAAATCAGTAATTCTACATGAATTCTAAATAAGCTTAAAAGAGTAAACACGCCATAGTACCATCATTTTTAATAAATACTACTAAAAGAATGAAAGACTGAGGCATATGACTGAGAAAATGGAGAAAGGTATTAATTAACATAAGGCAGAAATAAAGCTGGAATCTATTAATCTGTGTAAAATAATGCTGTATTAAGGTGAAAACAGCTTTCCAGAAAATCATTATAATAATGTTAAGATTTTTTTAGAAGTCAGTTAAGATATTTTTTAACCAGAGCTTAAAAGAACACACATACATGCACACACGCCATAGTATTAAAGTAAAAATGATAAAAGTATATTAAAAACATGAAAATATATAAAATAAATATAACAATATAATCACCCATCATTACAACTATTAAAATCTCTTTAAACTAATGTCTAATATACAATTGCTACTATATTTTAATGACGTTAAAATGAGCAAATTTTTATATAATTAAGGAGAAAAGATATCCCAATATTAAATTTGATTTCTGATAATCATTTTACCGTGTGAGTTAACGATATCATAAACATTATTCTTCCTATATATACTAAGAAGTGTTTAAATAGCAATCTAAATGATTTTTAGGTATTTGTATATTTGCACAATACATAAGATAGCATTGTTTTCTAATCCTCAGATTTTCAGAAACATTGTTAAAGCCTGTCACTAGGGGGAAGTCTTTGTTATCCAGAGGCTAAATATAAATTACCATAAATCTTGCAACTGCACATTTCTCTAAACTGAAATGTATCACAAGATACAACATATAAGACAAACACTTCCCATTCTAAATTAGTTATAAGTTCCTGAAATACAACCAATGTTTGTAATATATATTGTTAAAAGTATTTTTAAATTTTGCATCATAGATCATGCCTAGAATAGAAAATGATACGTTACATTTTACTTCAAGCAAAAAATAATTGAGGTAAATGGTTATTTTTAACGAAATGTAGTAATCACTCAATTCTCTTTCCACATACATATAGCCAATGGTTTTTCTCCACTAGTCTACGAAATCTGTTTTTATTTTCACCACCTTCATACACTCCTTTCTTATCAGTTCCCATAGAAATACTCAGAGATAACAGTGAAATAATACTTGTAAAGTTCCTCAGAACACTTATACACCTACTCCACGATGTTCATAAACCAAGAAACTAAATCTGTTTACCTTACTGGCTTTCTGGTTTAAATTCTTCCCCAAAGGAAATGTGTATGTAGGTAATTTTTGCCCTAGGGCACCTGCCTAGATTTGTTCCTGATAATAAGAACTGAGCAGCTAAACTAAGCTACAGCATGTAAATTCTCACTTGGAAGCATGATTTTTAATGCTGTAACTGTTATTATTTCAAAAACAAATTAAACAAGGGAGTTCTGTAGAAAGCCAATTAACCAATTTAGGCAGCAACTTAATGCAAATCAACGCCCCTCACTTTCACCCAACATGATGTTTTGTGATTCTAAAATGTCAATTTCTAAATATACATCTACAGCTAGTAATTGTTCAAAGTGACTCAAAGTAACTATACAATCTGCTGGGACACATATGTTAAGTATGGGTTATTTATTCTAAATTCCTACCCCTGACATGTAGTTTTATTACATGTGGTTTTATTCATCTAATCTCATTAAAAAAAATATAATGGGAAACAATGTGCAGAAAGAGCAAAGAGCTAGGAATGAGATTTTTTAATTTTTATTTTTATTGGTACATTTGTAGTACATAATGATTACATTCATCATGAGGAGTTAGTACATGTATAAAACACATCTTTTTTTCATCCCCTTCCCCTCTCCTCCCTCCACCTTTTGTTATTCTCGCCTTTGACAAAAGCTTTATCTCCCTGTTTTCTATTATCTATCTTTTATTTTGCTCTTTATTTGTATTTTAGGTTCTTCATTTAAGAGAAATCATGCAACATTTAAGCTTGCTTGATTTATTTCACTTAACATTATGGTCTCATCCATTTTTGTACAAATAACTCAAATTTATCCTTCTTTATGACACACTAGTACTCCATTGGGTATAAATACCACATATTCTCTAATCATTCATAAACTCCAATAACATGATAGAATGGTCATAAGAAAAACTATTTTATAAATTCAAGATTTTATGCATATTTTAAAAGGAAGCTAATGTTTATAGATTTTTCTGTTGTGTCCTTTTATTTTCATAGACTTTAGCCCTCATTGTAAGACATCAGGCGTCAAATTCAACAGGAAACATTTAAAGGCATAATTTTAAGACATCTGGTCCCTAAGTCTTTCATATTTCTCCTATTAAGTGTCTCATCCACAGTAAATTCTCACTTAAAACACTTAGGTTTGTTGAGTCAAAGTTCACCTAAATCTAATTCACTAAATTATTTCAGCCAATTCACAAACACGAATACAATGATCGGGAAGAAAAATAATGTAACAGTTAAGTATTGACAAAGACAAGCAGGTAATGATTGATTTACTTACAAAAATTTAAGTATTTACTATTATTAAAATATTAATATTAGCATTTATGTAACATGAAAGATACATAATTTATTTCAAAGTTTATTTAGCACAGAGCATGTTTGAAGAATTGTAGCAATTTCTGAACATTTACCTACACAAGAAAAAAATTTTTAAAGTGTAACAATGAATGGGCCACTCAAATTTTGAGAAAACTAGAAAACTGTAATGAAATATTAGAGAAAGATCAAATTAGCTACATGATGAAAGCTAAAGAAAAATGAAGAATACCAAAAAACAAGTGCAAAAGTACCAGCATAAAGAAAAAAACAAACATCAAATAAAATAATAGCACACTACAAGGAAAATATATCATAACTAATCTCTATAAAGAACTTGAAAAGGTTGTTCCTCTCCCATACTTCATTCTATGTTATCACAAACAGTTCTGTACTTTATGCCAAACACAAGACATTTTTTTTTTTGGCTTTTGAATAACTACTATCAAATCACAAACACAGATATTTAGTAAAATCTGGTTTTACTTTAACAAATTCTCATGGGGTCTTCCACAAGTAATGATGTTATACTCCCAAGAACCTGATTATTCCAATAATTAAATACTATATTTGAAAAGAACAATAACATTTTTAATTGTGCTGAGAGGGTAAAAATAAGATGCATGACTATTTCAGTGTTAGTCAGAATTTTGTTCTGCAACAAATAGTATGTTTTCCTCTCAAAAACCTAAAGATACCCATTCTCTACAATGGTATTTACCCTTGTATCTTTTAATCACAATTTCCTCTGCTTATCTCCTTGACTAAATTCCTTTAATAATAGTCCCACTTTGGGGCTAGGGATTTAGCTCAGTGGTAGAGCGTTTGCCTAGCAAGTGCTAACGCACTGAGCTTGATCCCCAGCACTCCCCCAAGAATAATAAAAATAGTCCCACTTTTTAAATCTTAATCTCCCTGCAACTACCACAAGCCCCAATACATTCTAGTGATTCATTAATGTTTTCTAGACAGACAAATGTGTGGGATGGATTTCTAAACTGGACTTGAAAAAGAGAAAAGGAGGGAAAGAAATATTCCATCCTTAGGTGGTTAATTCCTTGTGGAAGAACTCTTCCACTACTCATATTTTCATTTTAGCAGTTACATATTAAATCTGCTGTCTGGTAAATATTAAATCTTCAAATCATGTCTGTAGAATGAATGAGTGCATGATTTATGTTGAACTTTTTGAGAGTATGTGATTCTTACTCTGTGACAGTTTATATAATTAATTAGAAATTGACTCAAATTACTCTTGTGTTTTAATATTAGCCCCTATAAATACATTTCTCTGAAACTAAAAGACTAATTTCACAATTATTTAAAACATAATAATTTTCAGTCATCACATTTATTTCATTCATTAATTTATTTTCTCTGAAATATATTTAGTATTTGCTACAGAAGTATTTCTCACTTTGTTTCCATAGATAGCTCACTTTCTTTAAATATTTTTTTGTACGGAACTGATTTTTTTTAAACAAGTCAGTCTCTTTTCCTAAATGTCAGTCTCTTTTCCTAAACTTGTTCCCCTGCTTTTAGACTTTGAAATTCCTTTCCTAGCCACATATTTGATAATTTATAAATTTTACCTTTTTAACTTATCAATAGCTTGATTTTTTAAAATTTAATATTATCCAGTTGGAATTTATTCAAATACAAGCTGATAAGAATCTAATTGTTAAAAAAAAGAATCTAAATGTTTTCCTACACCCTAAGAAAAATTTCACACACCACTTATTAAATATTTCTGTCCTCAAAGTCTGAGTTATTTCTTTGAAAATATCTTATATTATTATGTATTATATATATATTTTTAGTACTACACGTTTGCAATGCATGCAGTTTATTAGCACACATTTGCAGTACACCTTGGTGAATGGATATATGGCATAATACATAATACAACTTGTTTCTTTTTTGTAATCCCCTTCCCCTTCCCTTTCTCTGCCCTCCCTCCTCTAAGTCCCCTTTACCCAGGCTTACTTATTTTATTTCTAAAGGAAATGTCTACATCAGATTGAAAACAATAGTTTGCCCATGTTAACACTTTGTCCTGCAAGCAGCACAATGGGATAACTGCTAAGCCTTAATAAATGTTTTCTAACAACAAAATTCTCAACTGTTTTACCTGCTCTGAGATTTAAATATAGCACCATTAGAAATACTACGTAGTTCTCGTATGGTACATAAGACGACTCTTGAAATCAAAGCAACCTATCTGACTTATTTTTATGTCATATGCTAACACAGTGCCTGGAACAAAGGCAACAAGCATTTGCTGAAGTGAACAGAGAACTTTGGCAACACTTGGAGTCCTATGAGAAGAGAGATAGTTTAAATGGAAGAAAATAGAAGACTCCTCCCAGTAAGCAAAGAAGTGGCAGCAGCAGAATTTTACAAGAAACAAACAAGTAAAAAAGAACAGATTTATCAACTTTCTACTCACACCAATTATTATATAAATGCTATTGATTTTCAACTCCCTTTGCAGGTTAGAGTAAAAACTGCTTTGGAAAAATATATTTTGATTCTCATTCCTCATTATTACACAATAATCCTTCAGTCAAATAGTCTCATTTCCAATGTGACTGGAGATTTCATTTATAAATGAAAATTTGTGAATCTAAGTTTAAAACTCTAAAACTTAATGACTATATGCAGTGTTTTTAAGGAAATCTTAATTAAAAGTTGTGAAGCAATAGCCTGAGGAAATTTTCACTAGAAATGTTAAATTCAGTTAGGCATTATTTAGGGAACATTATGTAATTTCCATTAAACTAAGTCATGAAAAGATGAGATGGTATTTTATTTTACACTGGCCATAAGGTAATACTTTATCAGGAAAATATCCTTAAATTCAAATAATATCTAACTAGTGAATTTTAAAACTATTATAATTGCTGTATCACTCCTCTTCATCCCCCTCTGAAAAAAAAAAAAACCCTGGCAACTTTTATTTTATTTTTATTAGGTGAGGCAATCATGTAATTATAAGGTTCTTACAGATATCGGGGCACATTGTATGTTTCTGCAATAAGAACAACTTGCTGGCATGTAAACAAAGCAATCATGAAAGGGAAAGAATCCATATATTCCAACTTTGAAACCAAATTCCATTGACCCAGAAAAATAAGGACAGTTCACAGAAAGGAAAAGACTTCGTTAAGAAAGTTAAGTGACTCCTTTTACTCAGAACAGGATGAGAAAGGATTAAAGTGAATATGGAAAAATATCCTCTATAGAGTGGACTTAGCATTTTCTTGGAGGCCATCATCTAAGATTGTCAGAGAGGCTTTCAAAACTTCACAATTCTCTATCATGGAACATATAAAAACACTGCTAACTATGTAACGTTATGTACTACACACATGTACTAATAAACTAATAATAAAAAAAAAACACTGCTAACTAGATGAGATGTCAAAGCTTACACACAAGTTTCTCCCATTCCAAACACTGCCCTTTCCACTGTATCACATCCACGCAATTCTGTGGAAAGAAAGCTATTAAAGTCTTACATAGAAGGTTATATGATACATAAATTTAGGTAATATTTTCATATTCTCTACTCTGTGAAGGTAGTGATATAGAAAATAAACACAAATATAGAAAAGGGATAACCGGTTTGTAGATGGTTTTATAAACAGTAACTTCTGGCTATGAAAAACTGTGGGGATTAATTCTACTAGGAGATGCAACATAACAACAAAGGACGATACAATTACTGTTAAAAGTACTTATCAGGAAATAAGTTTCAAAACAATGATCTTTGTCCTCAGGTTTAAAAAGATAATAAATACAGTAAAGCAAAGAAACAACATGATCTTGAAATTTTAAAGAAAAACTAAGAGAAATGTTATAAATGGAACTTTGAGATCCTGCCCTTTTTGCCAGTATTTACCAAATTATACACACACACACACACACACACACACACACACACACACACACTCTGTCTCTCTGTCTCTCTCTCTCTCTCACACACACACACAATGGTACTCTGTGGATACAAGTCTTACTTCCTCAGGCACCCAGAGTACAGCAATGGACTTATCCATTCAATAACTGCCTTGCTCAATGAATAGAAACAAATGATAGAGAAAGTGAAGGTATTTCGTTCCTATTTAGTTGCATCAAGGAAAATGATCTTCAAAACGGAAAAGGTATAATAAACATGGTTAAAAGCTTACTGAAGGGGCTGGGGATTTAGCTCAGTGATTAGAGTGCTTGCCTTGCAAGCACAAGGGCCTGAGTTCGATGCCCGGCACCACAAAAAAAAAAAAAAAAAAAAAAAAAAAAAAAAAAAAAAAAAAAGCTTACTGAAGCTTTAGATGGATAGACAATGAGAATACCTGTCTTACATGAATGATTCCAACTCTTTAGTCTCAGAAAAATTCTAACCCAGAATTTTCTCATGAAGTACAGATATATCACTGACTCTGTCAGAGGGTAGACTGGAAAGTAAATTCTGACTTTCAAAAAGAATGCTGGATGGTATAGACAATGGAGGCATATGTGATCCGTAGAAAACCTTTAGAAAATATTCTTTTAAAATTAAGATGATTGTTGAACTTGTGTAAAATGAAATACCTGGTCACAAAAGTTATCATGAGTACATTATGAGGCCATACCTACATCATATTTACGAGAACTACTAAACTAGAAAATTTTAGACACATCAAAGTTATTAACAGTAATGGCTAACACTTACTGAACACTTACTTTATGCCAAGTGCTAAGTATTACATCTCATTTAATCCCCATATTGACACAATGAATATAGGGGTAATCTACCACTGACCTACATGCCAGTCGCTTTATTTTTGAGACAGTGTCTCATCGAGTTGCACAGGCCGACTTCAAACTTGGAATCCTCACTCCTCAGGCTCCTGCATACCCAGGATTACAGGCATGTACCAGCACATCCACCACATTACTGCCATTTTAAAATTAGTAAACTGAAGCAAAAAGAGATTAAATCAGCCCATCTAAGATTGTAAAACCAGTCAACTGTGGGGCTAAGATTCAAACCCAGAACTCCCTACCTGCAGAGGCCTTGTTCTTATAATCACTGCACATTAGTTACCTGGAAAAAAACAAAATAGTCTCATGAAAAAAAAGAAAACAATGGATTGATGACCTTTCAATGAGATAATTTCAAAACTGACTGAACATGCCCAAAACTTTGATTAGTAAATTATCATCAATGTGGCATGAATGATTCTAATATTGTGCTGCATGATACTAGATTTGGACCCAAACCATTTCTAACACTGATTTTAATGAACTGAATGAAGATACATTAATAAATAATAACTTGACAAAGAGCATAAATCTTAAGGTTGTGATATCTTGTAGAAGAGTAATTTAAAAGGATTCAAGGATTTTAAGAAACAGCATGTATTTACATATTTTATAAAACAAATAAATGTAAAGTCTTAACATTAAGAATTTTGAAAATATATATTAAAGACAATTAACATGCATATATAAACCACCAATTTGGTAGACAGTGAAGGTAAGAGCACCACTAGCAGGTATTTGGGGATGTTTTTATGAAAAGATTTTCAAATATGCTAATCTTTTAAGTCACCAATCCTATTTTTAGGAGTGGTTCATAAGAAAAAACATAAGAATGTGTGAAAAGCAATCAGTTGATTTATTTGTAATAGCCCAAATTAGAAATAAGGCAAATGTTCAAGAAAATGGATACATTAAATTACAGAATCAATAAATGATGAGGCATCTATACAGTGGAATGCTATTCATTTAAAATGTCTCTAGACTCTAGAGAAACATGCATACTTAAATGAGAACCATGAAGGGCATGCAAAATAAGATTCCATTTTCATTAAACAAGAAAGGAAGAAAAGGAGGAAGGAAAAGGAATGGAAAAAGAAAGTAAAGAGATATAGAGGGACAAAACAAAATCAGAAAAGTGTATCCACAATAAACATTTTTCATTGTGATCACTTTAATAAATTCAATGTACATATTGGTCCACTACATACATACATACATACATATACACATAAAAGTACTTAAAACATTTTCATAGAAACCAATGCTTGCTTTATGTACAGTGCTATAAAGTATTTTCCACTTTATATCATTCCATTTCTTTTTTTAAAGTTAGTTGCAACACACTATATTGACTTCACAGTCCACTACAAAGAGGTATTCTGAAAAATCCCAGCAAATCATTCTATAACAAAGTATTCATAAAGCCTGTAACTAAGTACAATTTAGAATTTCCCTTTTTTTAACCTCAAAGTAAAAATGACATAACAGTGTGCCTCCAATGCCAACAGAACTAATATAATCTTAGAATTAAAACAGATACACGCACACACACACACACCACACAAACCAAGGCAGGTAAGAATTCCACCATCTTTGGTGTATTCATATCCTGTCTTTAAAGAGTTGTGCTCACTTCTGCATACATTTTCCAAGGATGAATGTCCAGATCAGAAGCAATATGATAAAGTCTAGAAATAATATCATGTGAAAGAAAGGTAAAGGAACAAAGGACCTTTGGCCTAATTTCTCTTCTCACATAACTGAAAGGCTTTTATTTAAATAATGGTCGCACAAAAGATTTCAGAAACAATGCGAAAATCAAGAAAGGTAAATATCAATAGATTCTGGCCTTATAAAAAGATGTATTCTAACACTATTTAGCAATGGTATGCACTGCCTCAAGGAGGAAAAATGCACGCTCTTCATAGCAATTTTCCTTATGATAATTTGACCCTTACTCCAGGTCAGTAATATACAGTTTTCACACTTCTGTCCTACCCTAGACAAATTTATCTATTGTAGCTAAATGAACAGACCCACTTATCTCAGTAAAGTAACTTAGTCCTTATCAGTAATAGTGTTAACATATATGGGGAACAACCAAATATCAAGAACACTATGGAAGAGAACTTCTGCATCATAAAAGGGGCTAACTAAATAGTACTGAATTGTCTAAAAAAGATAAACTCTGATTTTTGTTTTATTAAAGAAAAGGCTTATTTATTAAAGAAAAGGCTTATTTACTGCAACAAAATATGCATAGTTTTATAAGGCTAAAGTTAAGATTTGTAAGAGGAAATTTACAATATGATTACTAAATAAAATTTTGGATTTCACCATATTTACAGTTCTGTTGGAGATAATTTATGAATATAGAAATATATACATACACATATACATGTTTAAAATTTTTATTCCATCTTTCTAGACAGAGGCCATCTTATCACACATTTTGCTGTATTTTTTTCACATAAGAATAAATCTTAGGCTGGGGATTTAGTTCAGCGGTTAGAGTGCTTCCCTAGTAAGCGCAAGGCTCTGAGTTCGATCCCCAGCACCAGAAAAAAAAAAGAATAAATCTTAAAGAGTGTTACATTTCAGTAAACTGTTTCATCATCATTTCATACAGCTACATAGTAATTTGCTTTGTGGAGGTACCATTGTTCATATAACTAGTCCTTAATCAATGATTATTTATTTTATTTCCAATTTTTGATATAAACATAACAAATTACTATGTAATTTGTATGTAATAACTGTATAAATACTTAATATCTTAAATGTGACAATACCTGTAAAAAAATGCTGGGTTAAAGAACATATGTGTTGGTAATTTTTATAAATGTTAACACATGGATCTGTAAAGAACTGATGTTATACTCTCACTAGTAATATACGAAAGCCTTTGAATTTTTTCAGCTTCACCAATGAAAAATTCCAATTCTTTTAATCTGAAAAGCCTCATATTTCAAGACAGATACAAAATACATGTACAGTTCTAGGAGTATAGCCCAGTGGCAGAATGCTTGCCTAACATTTGCAAGGCCTTAGGTTCAATCCTCAGCACTGCAAAAATTAATAATGATGAATACACAGATCCTGTACTTATAAAATCCAATCTCCCTTGATAAACCCCTCAAACTCAAATTCTGTTGCGTTTGATAATGAAAGAAAAGTTTACACATGGGAAGAAGCTACCTGGGCCTTAAGCACAACTATTTCCTAATGTTTAGTTTTCTTACTGGAGTCCTACTAATTAAGGTTGACACACTGTGCTGCTGGGTCACAGCAGGCACATTTCAAAAAAAACAGGAATACTCCATCCTTTCCTGGATCCTTTCCTTAATTGCCTCATAGTACAAATGAAACAAAACCACAAAACAGCATGAAACAATTTAAACCCATTGTGGCAACTAGTAAGGCTCATCCAAAATCTATCTTCCTTCTTCATAATAATAGAGTTTCACTAAATAAATGGCCACTGCCACAGAAATAGCATTTCCCAGCTTCTCTTTCAGCCCTTATTACCATGTGAGAAAGTCTAACCAACTGAATGTGAAACTTTTGTGAAACTTGTTCAAAAGAAAATTGCTTACCTTCTACACTTTCTTCCTTTGCTCAAATTAGAATGCAACTATAGCAATGACCCAAATTTCCAACATCCTAGGAGACTGCTGAGCAGTAAGGACTTGTTATGAGTAACCTCATGCAAATAAACACTTTGACAATCTAGACTGTCATATCATCACCACATGTTCATGAGAAATAAGCCGCTGTCATATTTAAGTCAATGTAAATACTAAGACTCTATTATAGCAAATTTCTCTTTGCAAACACAATCAGACACAAAAACCTATATATACACTAAAGATTGGGCAATGGAGAAAAGGATAAAAACTTAGTAAGAATGTATATACATACAGACATCAGCATAGACGACAAGTGAGAAAAAAGATAAGGGAAAAGTTAACAAACAAACAAATTATTAGAGGACTAAAACAAATTGATATAAGACATAGGTATGTATTATGCTCAGAAACAGACATAGCACAGTTAAGGCATTAGAAGAAAAAAACTGTAGTTTAGAACCCTAACTTTTATTCATAGATTACTCCTCACAGCAAAAAAGCTTAATAATTCAAATATAATTAAAAACTGTATTCGGAAACATTCAGATTCATTTAAACTTTCAATAGTTTATATAAAAAATGTGGAATATTGATTTGACTAGTGATATGCCTTTATCAGAGGAGACAAACTCAGTGCACATTATAGAACATGACTTTGTACAACACAGACATTGGGTCGGACTCAGATACAAAAATGAGTAACACCTTTCCCTGTGTAGATCACTAACAAATTTCATTCATTATGCCAATATGTACAGATAAATGAATTTCTGTTCAATTGTGTCAAAATTATTATTTCAAAATTATGTAACACTTTATCTTAAAAATACAATTACAGAGGCTGGTGATGTAGCTCAATGGTAGAGTACTTGCCTAGCATACAGAAACCCCTGGGTTCAATCCCCAGCCCCAGAAAAACATATATATATATATACACATAATCACACATATACAGTAGTCCCCCTTATCTGTGGCAGATACATGTCAAGACACTCTTGATGCCTGAAAGCATAAAGTTTATTTTATAAAATAGGCACAGTAAGGAATCAACAATAATAATAAAATAGAAGTCTCTAGGGATAGACCTAAAATGTCTCCCAAATGTTTCCTGTGTTCAGAGGTGGGGCTTTTGGAAGGTGATCATAGAGGTGCTATACTCATCAGTAGATTAATCCACTGATGAGTTCACAGCTAAATTTGTTGTTAGAAACCGGAGTCTGGACAGAGAAGATGGGTCTCTAGGAGCAAGACTTGCAAGGATGTATTCTTGTCCCTGACTCCCCTCCTCTTTCTCTCTCCCTCTCCTTCTCTCTCTCCCTGTCTCCCTCCTTCCCAACTTTCACGGGTTAAGCATTTTTACTGTACCAGGCCCTTTTGCCATGACATTTCTGCCTTGAAGACAGATTAGTTTATGCACTAAATGAACTGAAACAGTGAGCCAATAAACCTCTCCTTTGAACTGCTGCGTCAGTATTTCTGTCCAAGCAATGAAAAGGTGACTAATAAAGAAGTTATAATATACTATTATAGAGCTTTTTAAACATATAAATATTTCTTAATTTACACTGAATATTTTCAGACCACATTGACCACTGATAATTGAAACTAAGGAAAGCTAAAATATGAATGAGGAGATCCTTATATACCCAATCTCCTTAACCCAAGGATCTTTTAAGGAAAAAAAAAATTGCTTTTACTGTACATCAAAATGAATTTCAAAATAAAAAGGTATATGAGGAATTTTTATTTCACATATACTTTAAAATTCCCATTACCCTTTAGTCATTAAAGGACTGTAAACTTTCTTAGGCCCTTAAAAACAGACCATCTCCTCAATAAAATGGTAAAATGAAGCTGAGCGTGGTGGCACGTGCCTGTAATCCCAGCACTCTGGAAGGCTGAGGCAGAAAGACTGCTAGTTCCAGTCCAGTCTGAGCAACTTAGTTACTTAGATCTTATTTCAAAATGAGAAAAAGTAGATGTAGCTCAGTACAAAGGTGCTAGGATCAGTCTCCAATACAAGGAAAAAAAAAAAAAAAGATGGCAAAATGTTTAAAAGTAACAGTATTGCTACTAGCCTCCTACTATCTGTTGATGAATGAGTTTTTTTAAATTATTATAGGAAGAAAAATATTGCCTAAACTTTGATATATTTAACATTTTCACTTGAAGAATGAATCCTAACAGAAAACTTTAAAATGCTGCTATCTACCTGAAAATAACCAATTCTTAATCCAATAAAAATAGGCTATATACATATTACTGTAATTTATTATTTCTTTATAGTTTTATCTAAGTCAAACATTTTCTTTAACTAAGTTTAATACATTATAATCCTAACTAGCTATTACACTAGACAAATCTGTCAAGTGAAAACATACAGTACTTGTAAAAAATGTCATTTATTTAAAATAACTATATGAGATATATAACTATATGAGATATAAACTCCCACTGAACTACCCTATCACGGTTATATGAAATAGAAATAACTATCTTATTTATGTCATTGTAAATTGCTATATGATAAAACTGTTTCCTCCAACTCCTCTAAAAAGTTACTGTGTGCCAGAAATTATAGTACATTTTTTCAAAAGCTGAGGTAAAATTACACAAAAATATGAATACAATAACTGTAAAATCAACACTTCAGACTTTAACACAGGCATACTTATACTATAAAAAGTACTACTGTTTAAATTCTTAAAATTATCACAGATACAGGTTGGCATAAGATTAGAATACTATACTACAAACTCATATGCATTGTTTCTATAAATATAAAACACTTTAAAAGGACTTGAACATCATTTTGTGGTATCAGCTTTGAAATTAAAGATAACCATTTTCAAAAAATGATAATAAATGTTACAGCCAAGAAATATTGTATTTTGAAAATATGAGATTTTCTGAATTATTTCCTTAATATATATTAATATATATTAATATATATTAATATATATTAATATATATTTTTATTATTTCCTTAATATATATTAATATATATTAATATATTAATATATATTAATATATATTAATATATATTAATATATTTTTTTATTATTTCTTATATGAAATATTTTATTATTTCTTATATGATATATTATATATCATATATTTCCTTTGTATATATTATACATATTTTACCCTAATTGTTTATTTCTTACTCTACTTCACATTTTTCATTCACTTCTTTTTAAACAGGTCTTAAGAAAGGAAAATTGATTAAAAAAAAAAAAAACACATTTTCTTTATCCATTCTGCTGTTGATGGGCATTTGGGCTGCTTCCAAGATTTAGCTATTACAAACTGTGCTGCTATAAACACAGGTGTGTATATATCACTGCAGTATGATGCTTTTAATTCTTTTGGGAAGATACCAAGAAGTGGAATAGCTGGGTCAAATGGAATCTCTAGTCCTAATTCACTGAGGAATCGCCACACTGATTTCCATAGTGGTTGCACCAGTCTACACTCCCACTAACAGTGGAGAAGGGTTCCTTTTTCTCCACACCCTCTCCAGCATTTGTTATTGGCTGATTTGTTCATAATAGCCATTCTTTCTGGAGTGAGATAGAATCTCAGGGTTGTTTTAATTTGCATCTCTCGAATGACCAGTGATGTTGAACATTTTTTCATATGTCTATCTGCCATAAAGAATGATAAGCTTGAGATATTTCTAGGTAAATGGATGCATCTTGAGACCGCACTCTTAAGTGAAATAAATTGGATACACATGTTTAAATACCGCGTTGTTTCTCTGGTGTGAGAAACTGAAAGTGTAAATAAAGACTAAAATGTATTATATTGGGAAAGGGAAGAAAATGTCCAAATGAGAAAGGGAACAAGGGAGGGGGAAAGAAACAGAGAGACAAGAGAAATAAGGAATGGAAGGAAAAAATGGAAACAAAGCTTTTGGAAATAAGAAGGGAGGAGGGGGTGAAGGGAGGGGAGGGGAACGGGAAAAAAAGAAGCAACAAGATATATCATGTACAGGTACAAACCCCTTATGATGAATGTTATCACTATGTACATCTAAAATGTGCCACTAAAATAGAATTTTAAAAAAAAAGAAAAATTTAAATCTGAATAAAACAAAGCACAGAAAGAATAGAGTACAGCATTAAATTTATCTTTTAAGACTCACAGAAAGAAGTTGAGATAAGCCTTGATGGCTTCTCTTCCTTTCAATTTGATAACAGTTTCTTAAAGAATACAGGCAAAATCCTATCAGTTTATTTAACCATCCTTCAAATTGACTCCTAGTCTCCCTGTCAAGCTTGACTATAAAGGTTCTTCTCACGCAGAAATTATTTATTATTCTTTTATCCTTTTCTTTCAGGGTGCCAACATTGTTACTGTTTTCCAGCAAATGGAAGTCTTTCTACATGGGAGGACAAAAGCATACTAAACCGAGATCCTTGAGAACCATGAGCATCCTGTGGCTTCTTCCCCACAGGAAATAATGCAGATTTTGCTTGACTCTGTGCAGGGTCCCCCAAAATCTACAAATCTCTCCCTGCAGACCCAGCAACAAAAATGCTTTCTGAACTGTCTCCTACTCTATCCACTGGTTTATGCAGCACTCTTCCAGAAAAGAGGATTCACTGCACACAAGTAATCCAAGGCTGAGCAATGACTTTTACTTTGAAATTCTGCATGTTCCCATGGCTAATTAAATACCCCCAGAGACATTTAGGCTGTTCATAAATGGCTTTATAGCGATATGACAGAAAACCAACAATAAAGCAAATGGGCTTACTGAGTTACCATTTTGTAAAACTAAAGTCTAGTAGTACCTCTATTCTATAAAGAATCAATTTAAAAACAAACAAAATCTTAATTTTATAAAGACCTTTCCAACCTTTCCTACTGTAATTCTGCAATACATCTTTGACTAACTTCATTTTGTGCTAATACTTGTTCTAAATGGCCCTTTCACCTTTTCCTACTTTCACTGGAAGGCAGTGCTATGAGAGCTATTATTTTAACTCAAAGACCAATATACTGACATCTCTCTAGAACACTGAGTTAATTCTGTAATTCTTGTCAATTTTCAGTCTAAATTCTGTATTTTCAGAATATCAAGATTTTGTAGAGAAATGTCCATAATACTAAAGATTTTTCTATTTCATTTTAGCAAATTTTAATTGGATATCATAGCACTTCCATATTTTTGTTCTTAATTTTTAAAAACCTAGAATATTGTGTATTTCTTAAATGTTTGAGAACTGCTGTATTATTCAACTTTAAAAACTAAAAGAAATTTTATTTCTGATTTTAACAGATTTGTGAAAACAAACTATGTGTTCTGAATTGATTTCCATTTGAAAGACAGTGGTTGCATCATTTTGTTCAAGCATTCAGTAAGCTGTTTTTAGTTTGTTTATTCTGAAAAAGTTCATTAAAAACCAAGGACAAATCCTTGATAACAATGAATCCTACCTGGAATAAGAAAAAACATTTAAGAAGAAATATTTAAGGAAAAAATATTCAAAAACATAAATCAATTCTTCTTTAACCTACTTTTCTTATACTGCATATAAAACAATGGTATTAAATGAACACAGTATTAAAAGAGATTATTTCTGCAATGAAAATCTTCAGAAGAATGAATCATACTCTAGTCACCAACTATAGAAATGATCCCTGAAAGTACAGTCTTTCATACTCTAATATATGACAAATCCTAAGATAGTTCAAGTAGAAAGCAACCATAAGAACATACAATTTATTATTTCCACCTCAAATTATTATTTTGATGATATAATGAAATACTCAAAGGTACTTATGCTTTAAAGTAATTTGAGGTACCTGAATAACAATAAACTCAAGCACATGTATATGCATGAATTCACACATCCATACATGTTGTGGGATATAGGGTTGGGGGCAAAAGGAATTTCTCAAAAATATATAAAGGAACCGATATAGAAACACAAAAGCTATTTGAAAAGCCCGCTAGTGTAGACCTTAATTAATACTCATATTTTTTGAGTTTTTAGAAATGATTTCAACATTCAATTAAGTTTTATTTCATTTATTTTTAAAATAAATTACCAGTCTAGGAAAAAATATTTTGAAAGAGACATTTCCAAAAAATATAAAAATTATTTTGAATTGCAACCTACTTTTTCATGAGGTAGTAGTATTTATTCCAATATAAATAAAAAATTCATAAAGCAGGGGAAAAACCACAAACTCTTCAAAAGGGCTGAAGATCAGGTATTTTTTCTCAACACTCTTGTCCAAAATACTATCCATTTTTCCTCCAAAAAAATTTTATTGAAAAGAATATAATTTTTTTTTTGGTTTTTTTTTTTGTTTTTTTTTTGTTTTTTTTTTGGTGATGCCGGGGATCGAACTCAGGCCCTTGTGCTTACAAGGCAAGCACTCTAATCACTGAGCTAAATCCCCAGCCCTTGAAAAGAATATAATTATGAAACTCAGATATGACTCTATCAACAGGATGTTTATAATATACTACTGAGAAACTACTGTATTTGAGATCAATAAAAAGTAAATTAGTCATTAAAAATCAATACTTAATTCATACAGCCATCACTATTAATATTGGCATAAAGTGCTTCATTTTGCATAGAACTGAAAATGCTTGATACTAGAAAAAAATTTAACTGTACTGTGAATAAGTACTATTTCATTTCCTACACTCTATTTAGATCTTTGCATGTATTATCTCAGAGACTATTTATAGCTCTCAAGCTGCACAAGGACCTCCTGTTAAGATTCATGGCAACATGATGAAAAGAGCCATATATACTTTGCCTATGTATGACTGCAAAACATTCATTATAAACAAGCTTAA